>CM059186.1:23194421-23295818 GCA_030323885.1 Branchipolynoe longqiensis
CTGATGTCCACAACTTGCACAAGTTAGATCATGGACGAAGTTTGACTGATGTGTGATATTTGACTTTTGCGTCTGTGTTCTCTTATTATCATATTCCTCTGGACTACAGGAAGTCCTAGCTTACAGAGTAAAATGTTCATTTGGAATGAAGTTAGCATCCTAAACTAAAGTTTAAGCTAGGTACATCACATGGAAATTGTAAAATTGTTGCCCAGTAGTGCAGTACTGCAAATCGGTAGACAGGCAGAGCTCACAGAATAGATTAAAGGGTTTTTTAATTTGAGTAAATATGATTAGTCGTTCCCCAGTTATCTACGATTTAGTTTTCCTAGAAATCAACATTTTGTCCTATTGGCTATAGCTATTAAGTTGTGACCATTTGTGTTCCAGGATAGGTACATTTCTTTGCACATACACAAATTTAAAAGCACTGTAGTGTCTTTCCAAATGGACAGATATATACACAATATAGGTATCAAATGAAAGATAAATTACTACATATTGAAGATTGTCTAACTACTAGAATGATTTTCGAATGTTACTTATCTGTTCGATGACTTTTTCAACAGCTTGTGAAAATGGCAGGATTTGTGAATGTGTTTTACAGAGCATCTGTGAATATAGGCATATAGAAACCAGGTCACAAGAGTTCAGCTGCAGTAGTGTAGACAGCTATGCCGCAGCACCCCAAGCGGGATTTTATGTACCTACTAAAGCCTAGATAAAGGATTCACCCCGTGAAAACCAACATATTATTACTGTCATATTAGAAAAACGGGCGAAGAATTTCGATATGGCGTGGGAAATGAATTGAGCTGGTAAATTCTTAATTTAAGAAGCAAATTATATTCTTCACATAAATCTTGATATTTATCCGCTACTTTTCATTTGAAATATATAATAAAACATGTAGCTTAAGGAATTAAAAAAATTAAACCGATGGCGTTTTATCACTGCCATATTGGCTTTTTGCATTCTCTCCCATTTCACCAACTCTGTGCAGATATATGTAGCCATTTGATCCTGGAACCACAGTTTATAATTCCTGTTCCATACTAAAACTTCTCGCTCGTATTTAGACTATGCTAGGGTTCACCCTCTGTACTATAACTTAAGTACGGGGTGAATCTTTTTATCTACCTAAAGCCATGCCTTTCAATCTTCTCAACTCAACTGTAAGACAGCGTTGAGTATAACAAGAGTAACAGACCTGCCCCTCCATTTATAATAGGCTTATATCCACTGCTTGCCTTAAGTTAACTGGCTTAAGTCTACATTATACCCCAGTCACACTGCGACATAACGAGCCAATGTAAGCCTGACATGCTCACGTTTTGTCATTACATTGACGTACGTTGGGTTACATTATGATGACGTTAGACTGACGTGTTATGTCGGCGCGCGTCAAGGTTTTGAACCTGTTCAAAACTGTCGACGTAACTCGAACGTAAGGGTTTATGTTCGCCGTACGTTCTGTACACATCCGGGGGAACGTCAATGACGTTAAACGGACGTTAGTCAAATGCTGCTCACTACGTTCCACTATCTTAACCCACATTAAAGCCAGTGGAAACGTCCACGTGCCGTAATGGGAATGTCAGGAGAATGTACATCGAACGTACGTTCACCGTTTCGTCACCGTGTCATGACGTATGTAACATCACGTAACGTAGTTCTGGCGATGGAATAACGTACATAACGTTCCGTGAGCGTAATGACGTTTTCCTTTCTCGTTGAATGACGCTATCACTACGCGTTACCGGCATTACGCTCTCGTCAACTACGCTGCATCCACGTTCAACTTGTGTCCAAATTTGCATACTACGCCTAGAAGTTCGACATTTTCACATTCTCCCTATGCTGAAGTCGTTACATCATAGTGTGACAGGGCCTTTAAGGCCAATCACAAAATCTTTAAAGGGAACCGGTATAGCTCACAGAGACTAGAGCTGTACTCTAGAAAATGTTCTCCAACTTGGACTCCAAGCACACCTTTACCTAGGCTAGTTTTTTTTCTCCAGTTTATGCTAGGTATATCAGCTAAAATTTTAAAACTATTGCACAGTACTGCAAATTGGTAGATAGATCGAGTTTATAGAATATAATTAAGGATTTTTTAAATTGTGTAAATATCATTCGTTCCAAAGTTATCTATGATTTAGTGATTCTAGAAATCAACATTTTGTCTTGTTGGTTATAGCGATAAAGTTGTGACCTTTTGTGTTCCAAAATATCATTTAGGGCACAAATAGGCCTAGTAACTTCATATAATTTGCATACAAAAACGTACTAAACGTAGTAAATTATATAATTCATACTGTACGTTATAGTAGACCTTCAGATAACTTGACCTACTTAATGGAACTTTGCGATTGTATACTTATTTAATGATATTTCCAGGAATGATAACTTGAGATCCTGCGATCCGATTTCTATACCAAATATACCATTGGAAAGCAGAGACATTAAATAATTAAATTATCTTGGCTTAATTAATTTTTCTCCCAGATTTACTGTGATTTTGATGATATTTCGATGTCAATCCACTTGGATTCTCCAAAACTCATTCAAAACTGCTGATGTCGTCAGCTGAGGTTCTAATTGGTTGATTTTCACATCGGTCATGAACATAAAACATTTACATAAGAAGTATGAATGACAAAAGCGTTAGGGTTGTAGGGAGGTGGGAATTTAACTGGATCACAACTATGGGTCCATCGCAGCACAGCTCTCCAAACGGAATTTGATGTACCTATTTATGCAACCGAATTTGTGGTGGAAGAATGTTGAGGTCAGTCACCCAGTGCTCCTGCTGTTTTGTAAATGCCCAGTGGAGAGAAGGGAGACTAAAACCTAGATTTTCAACTTAGAGAAGTGCATCCATAAAATATATTTGATATAATGTAAAATACTCCAAATTAGTACACATTGATTCCATGATTTACTTTGTGATTATTCAAAAACACATAGGGGGGAAACGTTTATTTCCCTTAATGTAACAAGTAACGCTCCAAAAGGGGTTTGAAGTCAAAATCAACAGATACAATTTCACATTGCATACCAATTTAATTCTTGAGTCAAATCTCTAATATAAACTAGGCTTACTTTTTAATTGATGCATTTTTTCATTGGCAATTAAATCTAATGTACATTAGACAGGAAAACGGTTTTTAATGTTTAGTTATTCTATAGTTATACTCATTCCAGTAGTATTAAGTTAGACCCATAAATAATCAATTTATTTTTGTATTATGTAGGTGGGGTTGGCTTATTTTCAGAAGTTTGGTCCCTATGTTTTCTATGTATTAAAGAAATTTGCTATTCAGATGGTCATTCAAGTTAGTTTAAACTCCCCCCACCCCCACCGACCCACACACGTGCAGTCTTCTCAAGGCTGGAACCTATGCTATCTTTTGTCCGTTTCCCCCCCTCCCTCCAACTTCCATATCCCTCGTGCTAACTCACTTCTTATTTCTTTTCTTTTTTAATATAAATTTTACCGATTTATCCTAGATGCTCTTTATATTATTTTACAAAACGTTATATCTAAAGAGGAACAGACTGGAAAGCAAACTTTAGTCTAATTATATATATATTATTTTTGTATCTATTTATTTGCTCCGGATAGATTTCTACTTTTATAAATATATGCAATTTTGAAGTCTAGATATGTAATCTTCTAGTTTTAAGCTAGTACACCACGGTCGATAGGCGTCAGGATGGTTCACGGACAATTTTTAAGAAACTCGCAGAACCATCTGGAGGGAGATGAGTTCTGGATGTGATTATGTGTTTCCCTTTATTGCAGCTGTGTTGATGTACAGGAAATTCAAGCAAGTGATATCGAGGTGTTTCACTGTCCAAAATGTACACTTACAAGCGGACCGTTAGTATGTAAGTATTTTCAATGACCATAATGAATAGTCTTCATGTTGATATTATTAGTACATGTCTCCGTGTTTGACACACATCATATGGGGATTTTCCCTTCTATATGTCAGGTTTCACTTCATTGAATTGCTTGCCAGAGGATGTAGGAAAGGCATCTATTGAAAAAACAAATTGTATTGTGTCCTCGAGACTCACCCGTTTAAGGTATCTTTTTATGGGAGATTGGTTGGTTGTTGGAGGTTTACGTCCTGGCAACATCTAAGGTCATATCAGGACAGGGACAGACTTGTGACAGTGCACACTCATGGCAACTTGATAGTGCTGCCCCACTGGGAAATCAAAGTGTCAGCACCATGACCCAATATCCCACTCAGTCACATTGTCCTGACACTTAGCCAACCAGTCCTTGGCCTATCTTATTAATGCTGAGCGCCAGGCTGGGAAGCGACAAGTATACATTTTTTAGTCATTGGTTTGACTCAACCAGGAACCAAACTCCCGATCTCCCACACGCGAGGGCCACACTCTACCGATTCGGCCACCGCGCCCGGTTTTTATGGGATATGAAATTCCTCTATCCATCAACTATTTTAACTATGGTGTACATATGTCATGGTTTTATTGTGCAGCACCTTAGAATGGCTCCTTTAAAAAATTATTTGGGGGGTAAAAATTACATTATTATAAAAGTGTGCTATCTATCTTTATGCTAGGATTGTTCTGATAACAATTTTTGATTGTCCTCGAGGGTGATGCCAGGAAATGACCTTTTTTTACTCAAATAAAACAAGAAGATATTTTATCCTTTTTGGGGACAGCTGGTCTGTACCACCTCATATAGTTTATTTATCCAATTTTATCAATTAATAATAATAATAATAATCTAGAATTTCTTTTTACCGTGGCTACAAATTATATGATTGTGAGCTTTTTAAATGTATGAGTGTCTATTGACACATACTTGATTGTATGCTTTTACATTAAATATGTAAAAACGATGGTTGAATTTGAAAAAAAACAACTAACAAATCTTGTGACTGGCCTATGCTGCCGACACAGCGTGAAGAAACAATCAATTTTTGGCTGTGGATTGTGTGTAGAACAGCAAAACGGGAGGTTAGACTTAGAGGTCTGAAGTGATAGCAAAAGCATCATAACGCGGTTTTCCCTTATGTCAGTGTGGCACCTGTAGTTAGCTATAATAGTCACACGTCCTTATTGCCTTGGATGTTGCTAAGGCATAAAACGAAAACAAACATCTAATGGTCGATACTAATTGACCACTCGACACCCGTTTAAAAAAAACTAATTTCTTACCTAACTGAGGAGATATGAAATTGACTAGATAATCGAATATGACGCAAAGCTTATATTTAGCCCTGTAAAAATACTATGTATATTTTATGTGTGTGGACCCTTCTCTAAAATTGGCCACCATATATTTGGTTTCCATGTTACGTTGGTAATGGTTAATTCTTTCTCTTTATGGTAGCAAGTCAAATAATTATTGATGCCTCGGCGTATTAAGTATGTTAGCAATAAATGGATGTATTTAATCTATCCCCCAAAATTGATCAAAAGTATGCTTGTATGATTTTGTGTGAAAGTGAAAATTTAGACATTGACACCATGTATTTACCAAAACTTGTTAAAGTTTTTTTCTTGGAAGGCATACCCTTGTTTGCTGAACTAAAATCAATCAAATATTGTTTGAATTTGTTGTATGTATTAAAATGGTGTTCCGGATATGTGTTTGATTTCCATGTCGCATAAGTGTATTGCTCAATTTGTATAAGATCAACCTTTTTTTTTTTAAACATGAGGGGATGACCGAATGAGTAAGGGCATCTGTCTCCCATATTGGTAGACCATGGGATCTTGGGTTCGAAACCTGGTCGAGTCAAACCAATGACTTAAAAATTGATACTTGTTGCTTCCTAGCCAGGCGCTTGGCATTATTGGGATATGGCAAGGTCTGGTTGGCTCAGTCTCATGGTAATATGACTGAGTGGGATATCAAATCATGGTGCTGGTGCCCTGGTCTCCCAGTGGGGCAGCACTATAAACTCGCCATGAGTGCACACTCACAAGTCGGTACCCATCTTGATATGACCTCAGAGTTTACTAAGTCATAAAACAACAACAAACAAACACAATTTAAAAAAAATGAAGTAGCTTTTTTAAAAACTGACATATGCACAACATGTAAACCTTCATAGGAACATGGATTCTGTTTTGATTTGGAATGTTTTCTGCTATTGTTTGGAAGGTTTTTACTTTTGGTTTCCATGTCACACTTTAGTGCCCATCTATTTTTGTAGCCTTGATGTGTGCTAGTTAGAAAGCATGTACCATGAATGTACTATGCAATTGTGAAATTACACCATTTAAAATATTTTCAGTAAAGAGACGTAGGAACTGGCATCGGCACGACTATTCCGAACTGGATGATGGAATCGGGAACAGAGTAAGTTGTTTTATGTTGGTCATCATATAGTTCGCTAATGTAAATACAATAAGACCTCCCTAACCGACCATCTCAACATATCGACCACTCCCATATATTGATCGCTTTATTTGGGTCCCAACAATACCATTGTCACCATATTCTAACTCCCTAAGCTGATCACCTCTCTAAATGGACCACTTAAAGTTGCATAGTCCGATGGCTTTGAGTTTCTGTAATTTTCTGAGATAAATACATTACATTGATCATTATAAGCTACTTTACTTTTAGGTTGACGTAACTTTTAGTTTAAATGGCTAACTTTGGAGATATTTGAAGTGACAACATGGCAAATTAATTTTGGCAAGCACGCCAAACCTCTGATGCCATAGGCTTATGCAGTAACAGGTTCTATTAAATTAACTCCCCATGCCCTTCTATGTGACAACGAATGCTTAATAACTGTACCAGTATCTAAGTTAAATGTGTAGAATCAAATCTAGGTAAGTGTTTAGGTTTTCAAAATTTGATGCTTCATCGGACTATGCAACTTTAAAGTCGGTCCCAAGGTCGCTCGATTTAGAGAGGTTTTAATGTATTTAGATCTGTAATGCTTCAATAGTGTCTAGTTGGCGATTACATATGTTAGAGGATTCGTACGGGTCCTTGAAAACCGAGAGTCATGAAATTTCATAATTCAGGATTCATGGCCTGGAAAGTCATGAAATTTGTCTACTGTCCCCTGAAAATTCTTGAACATGGAAAATCATGACTATATATTTTTTTAAAGTCTACTATAATCAGAAATAGCTGCGGTTTAAGACAAATCTGTTTTTTTTAATTCATTAATCAGTGGTGTTTTGGGTTTAAAGTGATTTGTGTGGGTTTGTTACCCTGCCTCTAGGTATTCATATTATAACTATATATGTGTTTGTTGTTATTTTTTTATCTTTATTTACACTTCACATCTTACACGCTGAATTGACTGTGAATAAAGCCGTGTGTCAGGGTTCTTTAATTTAAAAATCGTCTTAGAAACGGCCTGGAATTTTGCACTGAAAGGTCCTGGAAAATCCTGGAATTTGATATGTCAAAATGGGTATGAACCCTGCGCTTAACCCCAACGCCCCCCCCCCCTGCCCCCCAATTTTCACTATATAAAGCTGGTTTGTTGAGATAACCTCATTTATTCTTATAATTAAATATGGACAACTCCACAGCCAATACAAATATCACATCAACATCAATCAACCAATCAAATTGTATTATGCAGTGATATGATAGAAATAAGTAATTTCCCAGTAATTTTTACTTGTCCGTCTGCTTTTTCACCTTTTCGCAGTATTGACCATATATACATGTACATATATATATATTTTACCTCGGTATACAGCCTCAGGCTAGCCGCAGGCTAGGGAGAGGTAAGCACATCCGGGTCCAGCAATTATCATAAACAACTCACAACTGGAGGACGTTCGTTGAGTTGCTCCGGCAGGATTTACCTTTAACAAGTTACTAACCGTAAGTTTGACTAATAACTTTGGTTCAGCTTGTTTATGATGCTTTATAGCATCTATATATGAAAGTTCAGAACTTTCGTCGGTCCATTTTGGATCAGTTTAGCGTTTGAAATAATTTGGTTAAAACAAAGGAATACGTTACGAAACCTAGGTTCTACCAACCCGATTATACGGGTAGAGATGTTGGCACCGTCACATCTCCTGTGGAGATTCCCTCGGACTCTAATAGAGAGTGTTGTTGGGGATGATCCTGGGTTTCTTTTATGGATTCCCCTTTTAACAAGGCGTTCTCCCGAATTTCGTAGCATTTTCTCCAACTTGCTGGCGCAGAATGCCGCAGGAGGGAGAAGTGTGCAGAATGGAGGAGTGGGAGGTCCTAGAGGCCTACCCCGCGTACGGTTTGGTTTCGATACCTTTAAAAACCTACGACTTACATTAGCTTACCACGCCTGTATCGAGAACGATGTAAATACGTTACTCAATACCACATACATCCTCAACCCAGTATTTCTGGCGTCACTGTTTTGTTCAGCTGAGTTGATACCGGTTTTTAGGTAATCTTTTTGGTTACAGGAAACCGATGGCTATGAGACGAAATAAGCCGTTACCGGCGGCAGCGGAGGGACGTGATCCCACCAGCTTCGATTCGTCACCGGCGGTGACAGCTCCGCCGTCCCCATGGCCGGGGGCTGGCGTACCGTCTGACCCAGATAGCGATGACGGAGCCGCTTTCCCGCTTGACCTAAATGCCCCAATTAGTCAAATGCTGGACTTAAAACTACAACAGCTCCAGCCGACTCCACTGTCGACGGCTGTTCCCCCAGTGGTAGATTCAGACTGGGAAGATGTCTCTGATTTTGAAGACACAGACTCGGCTTTGGAGGATCCACTTCCAAAGAAAGCGAAGAAACGCAAGAGGACTGTTAGTTCCTCCGGTGACGACTTCACCAAGGCCAGTAAGGCCAAACAACCCAAAAAGTCTAAGAAAAAGACCAAGAAAAAGAAGTCAAAGCACTCGCCTTCTGACTCATCCTCCGATTCCTCGTCTACAGACTCGGATTCGGACACCGAACGGGCTGGCCTCTATGCCAAAATCGGCAATACGGTTCGAAAGAAGTGTCCACTCCAAAAAGCCAAAAAGGTGAAGACCACCACCATGATGCGAGAGACAATAAAAGGTCATTTTAACACCTTTAAGCCAGTTGAAGTGATCAACAAACTGACGGAGCAGATTTCTGGCATCAAGGGTATTCAAGACACGGTGGTGAAGGAGATGGACTCTGGCGTACACCTCAATGAGGACAGGAAACGCTTTGAGACGATCCTTCATACTATCCACAAAGGCGTGTTGGGAGCGCTCACCTCTGTCGCGCCCATCGCAAATCGGATGCAAACCGAAAACAAATTCTCGTCCCTCGCACGATCCATGGACAATAACCCTCCTTACTGCTGTGAGCAACTTCCTCACATATCGCCGCTTTGAGAATGTTTTCAAGGCTGTCACCACGGATGCGGGTAAGGAGGTAGCTCGATCTAAAAAGATCACAGAAAATGACGGCAAGAAATACACCTTGTTCTTGCCTCCTCGGCCAATCAAAGGCAAGCCGCTGAACAAAACGAAAATGTTTGGCGGTCAACTTCCCTTCCTCTTCAAGGAAGTCGAGGCACAAGCCAAGAGTGGCAAGAATCTGGATGGCAGACGGAAACTGGACAGCACTTCCAGATTCCGACGACCTCGGGGGGATTTTCGCAACCGCCGAGGGTCACGAGCAGGAAGATCCGGCCCGTCCTACGGGTTTCAGCCAAGAGGCAGGGGACGAGGCGACCGCCAATCCTTCGGGTGGAACGAAGGGAACCGTCCTTACAGGAAAGAGTTCGCCCCAAAGCAGCCATTCCCGCGCCCAGGCAACAAATAGACATTGCCACACAGACTTTGCAGCCAGTCATGACAGATATGATTGAGGAGGAAACCCAAACAGACGTAAGAGGTTTTAATGCGGGCAACGTTTCAACTTGTTTTTCTGAATGGCAAATGCTTACTACACCTGATAAAGAGATTTTGGACATAGTTCAAGGGGTTCATATTCCATTTACGGAAATTCCGACACAGTCACGAGTTCCGTTCCCTTATCGATTTAGTGACCTAGATAAACAGGAATTAACTAAACAAGTTTTACTTTTTGAAAAGAAAGGCATTATTCAACGAGTTGATCATGTCCCTGGGGAATTTATTTCTGATATTTTTTCCAGACCCAAACCTAATGGTGACATTAGAATGTTTTTAGACTTAACACAACTCGATGAATTGGTTGAATATCAGCATTTCAAAATGTTCTCTCTTGAAACTGCCAGGGATTTGCTTATGCCTAATGCATGGATGGCCAGTGTCGATTTACAAGACGCTTATTATACGGTTCCAATTTGTGTTGAACATCGAACATATTTGAGATTTTTATGGAATAATACACTTTTCCAGTTTACGTGTATGCCTAATGGTTTGGCTTGTGCCCCCGTCTCTTTACCAAACTTTTAAAGCCAGTTTTTTCAAAGATGGCTCGAAAGGGACACACTATGTTCCCTTATATAGACGATTCCTTTATTATGGCCCTTTCTTTTGAAAGTTGCCAAGACGCAGTATCTGATCTTTGCGCGTTGCTAACTAAATTAGGTTTTTACATTCACCCACAGAAATCAGTATTCACCCCAACCACCGAATTAAAGTGTCTAGGATTTATCCTTAACACGCTTGATATGACTGTGTCGCTAACGTCACAGAAACTTCAAAAGTTCCTTGATACAGCGAACCACCTGGTTCAGCTAATGAGGCCAAAGATAAGGCAAGTTGACGTCCTTATCGGTCTAATGATAGCATACGCCCCTGCTATTTTATATGGTAAGGCACACATAAAGTCTCTAGAAATAGATAAGAATTTGGCCTTAGCACATACTAAAGGTAATTTTGAACGTAAAATGTTCATCTCGGAAGAAGGAATGCAAGATATTAATTGGTGGTTCACAAACATTCAAAACAACCCAAATCCGATTAGAATGGGGGAACCCAATACGGTCGTTACGACCGATGCTTCGCTAGACGGTTGGGGGGCGCATCGTAACGATGTTGCAACTGGAGGTAGATGGTTGGAAGACGAAATCTCTGATCACATTAATGCTTTAGAACTCAGAGCCATTTATTTAGGACTTTTGAGCTTAGTTAAATTGCCTAAGACTCATGTTCGAATTCTCACTGATAATACTACCGCTATGGCGTATGTTCGAAACATGGGGGGAAGAAAGTCCAAACCATGCAACACCATAGCAAAATTGATTTGGGACTGGGCACAATCAAATAAAATTTGGTTGACAGTAGCACATATTAATGGAATTCAGAATACGTTGGCTGATAAAAAGAGTCAACATTTTCATGACCATTTAGAATGGGAATTAAATGATGCCATTTTCAAAAAGATTTGCCAAAAATGGGGTCTACCTGACGTCGATTTATTTGCCTCTAGGAATAATTTTAAATTACCTAGGTATGTTTCATGGCACCCGGAACCGAATGCCTGGCAGGTTGATGCATTTTCATTGATATGGAGCAATGAGTTCTATTATATATTTCCCCCATTCAGCATTATCAGCCGGGTGGCGAGGAAAATCAAGATGGACAGAGCACACGCAATATTGATAGTCCCCGAATGGGACACACAACCATGGCTACCAGGGATAATGGCGGCAGCAAAACATTGCCTCCGATTCCGAAGATCCCCAGAAAACCTAAGGCATCAGGGCCCTCTGACACGCCACGGAGACGTGTCAACGACGCCACTCCTGGCATTCCTTTTTAAAATAATTATTTGAAACAATTTGGGCTAGACAAAATTACTCAACAGAATAGTCTCACATGCTTGGCACAAAGGCACCGTAAAAATGTATTCAACTTACTTACGAAAGTGGGGAGTGCATTGCCTTATAAAAAAGGTCAAACCTATGAATCCTTCTATTTCTCAGGTAGGGCGGTTTTTACGCACGTTAGAAGATGAAGGGTTGGGTTTTGGGGCTATTAATGCTGCTCGGTGTGCTTTGTCGGTAATTCTACCTCGCATTAATGGTCAAACAATGGGTAAACATCATGTCATACATTGGATCCTCAGATCAATTTATGAAGGGAATCCTCCCAAACCTAAGTATTCTCGTTTTTGGGACGTTTCTCTTGTCTTTAAACTTTTAACGGGTGGCCTCATAACAAACATTTAGATATTAAGAGGTTAGGGTTTAAAGTAGCGATGCTTCTCCTGTTAGTGACAGGACATAGAGGACAGACTATTGTGGCTCTTTCGCTACAGGGCCTGGAGATAGATAGAACAGAAGCTACTTTTGACTTAACTCAGTTGTTAAAGTCAAATCGCATTGGAGATCTACTGTTAGTGTAGCTAGCTTTAAAGAAGACCCCAAACTTTGTGTGGTGTCCGCGATAAGAATGTATATATCCAAGACAAAGGACATTAGAACGTCACAACAGCTTTTGGTGAGCTTTATTAAGCCATACAAGGGCATTTCGCGAGATACTCTTGCACGATGGACAATGACAATATTCAGGCTAGCAGGAGTTAATACAACTCGTTATGCCTCACACTCAACACGTGGAGCCATGGTATCAAAAGCAAGGCTTCTCGGGATTTCAGTAAAACAAATCCTAGCTCATGCGGGCTGGAAGACGGCCAGGTCGTTTGCTCGACACTACAACAAACGGCTTGAGAAGCCAGCTGGCATTGCCCGCCAACTGCTAAAGGATTAGGCCACATATGTGAGATGCCTTTCCATTTTATGGTGACATATGTTTAACAATACCACTGCAAATACTTTGTGATAACAGGTTCAATAGATTACAAATCATACAATACAATACAGGATAAAAAATCATATACGTAAATGTCTCCCTAGCCTGCGGCTAGCCTGAGGCTGTATACCGAGGTAAAATAGATTAGTTAGACGAATCTTACCTGGGTATAGATGATGGATAACTGCTGTTTTCCCGAGGTATAAGCCTCGGATAGACGTGGGCGAGGGCCCACCCACCACGCCCTTTCCACGTCTATTAGATGGCTTATGCCATAACAGCTTAGCATTTCCATTTTTTTGCTTAATGACTATATATTTTTCTTTGGTATCATTTTATTATCCTGATTAAATAAGTAAAAATTGCTGGACCCGGATGTGCTTACCTCTCCCTCGCCCACGTCTATCCGAGGCTTATACCTCGGGAAAAGAGCAGTTATCCATCATCTATACCCAGGTAAGATTCGTCTAACTAATCTATATATGAGTCAGCCTCACGAAAACGGGCCAATCGGTGGTCAAGTGAAGATGTTGGCATCGCAATTCTTAAAATTGTAGTGCATTTCTTTGTTTCATATTCAATTATACTAGAAAAAATCAGGTTGTTTTATTTTCTCGACCTTTACATTCAGGATAAATTTAATGACTTTCTAACACCTCTGTAAATGCTAAATCCTAATTATCCTGATCGACGCCGACATCAAATGATCGACGCTGACAACTTTAATAGATGTCGGCATCGCAATTCTTAAAGTCTCATACATTTCTTTGTTTTATATTATATTATCCTAGAAACAAATCAGGTTGTTGTACTTTCTCGACCTTTACATTCAGGATAAATTTAAAGGCTTTCCAACACCTATGTCAATGCTAAATTATAACTATGCCGATCGACGCAGACATCCAAGCTCGACGCCAACAAATTCCACCAATGGGGGACATGTGGCATAGTTCATTTTCCGACACTTGGTGGCGCATCGGCACTAGTGGGCCTACACGGTCATTGACAATGCTTTGAGTTTGCCGGTACGCGCAGTGCAATACATATATTTTATTTTAAATTAATAGAAATACAGAACCCTAACCTTATAAATTTAATATAATCTATTCATTGTATGTTTTCTATATGTATACCAAGCGGTTTGTGTCTAGGTCTTGTGGTTTTAGAGATATTTGACAATGCACTGAGTTTGGCGGTACGCCCAGTGCAAAACGTTTACTTTATTCAAAATTAATAGAAATACAGAACCCTAACCATAGAAATTTAATATAATGTATTCGTTGTATGTTTTCTATATGTATACCAAGTGGTTTGTCTGTAGGTCTTGTGGTTTTAGAGATATTTGACTTCTTCTGTATGAAGATTGCTCAGTCATTGGGTTTGCAGTGTGACAGTTTGCCGAATAGGCCCACTCGTTCAGTGGAGACGCGAACGGCAGGATTGAACTAAAAAGTCGGAGGTCCCCCATTGGCCTCTTTTCGTGATCCTGACCCATATATATATATATATGTATATATGTATATGTATATGTGTGTGTATGTATATGTGTGTGTATGTATATGTGTGTGTATGTATATGTGTGTGTATGTATATGTATATATATATATATAGCTCTTATATCGAACGTTATAATAGTCTTACTCTTAAGGATGTCTTTATGTTTAGGAAAAATGGCAACTTCAATGATGTAAATGTGCCATGTGGATTTCCTAATTAAACACACCATATCTTTTTCTTTCTTTTAGTTGCCAACTCAAAAGGTATGTATGGAGTCAGATTTCCTTGTATTGGGTATTCAGTAGTTTATTTCAGCTATTAGGAATGGGAATATGGTCAACATGAAAGGCCAACGTTTATTTAGTCAAATGTCCATGGTAAATAATTAAGTACTTCCTAATTGATTACCTACTGTATGTGATTGTATAATTTAAAACAAATTAAACTTTAAAAATTAATATTTACTAGTATTAAAGAAATAGGTTAAACACGTTTTTAAAATTTTGATCTAGTTTCATTAGATCAACAACGTTTCTAAAAATAACTAGATGTGCTCTTATACTGATGTCGCATGAAATATGTTCGGTGTACATTTCTTCTTGAATAATACACAATTTCCGTGACTAGTACGACGGCTGATAGGCAACGACACTCGTGTTGTGGGTCGATAGTGTGTCACTGTGTTGTTTTACACTGACAATCAAGCTTTTTCAATCAATAGGATACATCTATAATTATCAAAAATGATTTTTTTTAAATGGTACGTATGTTTTCTCTATAAATCCACATTTGTGCCGAAAATACTGTCAGTTGCTCAATGTGAAGCCAGTGTTAACAGAGCCTCAATTGCCTCTCCACAGACTCTGTGACCCACAAGCCCAGTATGGATTACGCTCTGTGGATGCGTCGTGGAAATCATGTATTCAATCACTATTCATCAATATTATATGTAAATATATTCTATTAATAGTATTTTAATCCCCTACAGGTTCAAAATGGCACTGCTGTCTTTGTGCAGAACTTGAAAAACAGAGTTTTCCCAAGGTATGTCAATTTTAACAATTGTGTATTTACGGAAGGAATTTAATTTGCCTTTTGTATATTCAGAATTCAATATTTCAATCATGCAATACCAAATAGTGTATGCATGATAATTGTATCGTTATTCTCTTATTAAACGTTGAATATTAAAATGGAAAGTGGAAATCTGTAAAGCAGCTTGTATGCTTTGAGAATGTGTCATGCTTATTTAGTGTTTGATCACTTATCATTCCATTATTGTTTTTGAATCAATCACATATTTGGATTTGCTTCGATACACTCAATTGCAATTGTCTTTCCTCATTTCTCTTCTTCATTTTTTTGGGAGGCTTACTTTCCCCCCCACCTCTCCTCCGAAATGGCCCCGTGGTTAATTCTAATTGTGTCTAGGATATCTACCTAAAGACAGGACCTCATAAACCAACCGTTATCCATCATTGGTGTCCAGGTATAGAGCCGGGTCCAGACTATATAAAGAGTCTGTGGCAGTGGTCTGCCAATCACATCTCTCCTTCCCACATCTCACCGGATGCGGTAGCCGAATCAGAGCATAGTCTTCCCGAGGAGTTCGATTCCCGGTCGAGTCAAACAAAAGTTAATGACTTACAAAATTGATACTTGTCGCTTCCTAGACTGTGGCTCAGCATTAATAGGATAGGGCAAGGACTGGTTATCTCAGTGTCAGGATAATGTGACTGAGTGGGATATCAGGTCATGGTGCCAGTGTCCTGATCTCCCAGTGGGGCAGCACTATAAAGTTGTCATGAGTGCACACTGTCCCAAGTCAGTATGTGTCTTGATATGACCTTAGATATAGCCAGGACGTAAAACCAACCAACCAACGTTGCCATGCCTCCAATCAATGTATATGGAAGATCACCCCGCCTGTCTATTCATCCTCGGTGTTTATGAGCATTCTGTGCATGTAAATAGCTATGTGATATGGAATAATATGGTGTCTAATGGTTATTCATAGTGCTGCCCCACTGGGAAATCACGGTGCCGGCACCATGATCAGATATCCCACTCAGTCACATTATCCTGACACTTAGTTAACCATGTCCTATCCTATTAATGCCAAGTGCCAGACTAGAAAGCGACAAGTATCAATTTTAAAGTCATTGGATTGACTCGACCGAGAACCAAATTCCCGACCTTCCTCACGTGAGGCCCGCGCTCTACCAATTAGGCCACCAGACCTGGTCCTGAAATAGGTCACCTTCCCCAAGTAAGGGTTGGGAGAGCCAGGGTCTTAAAGTTTCATAGTCTATTGTTTGTTTGTTGTTGTTTTACATCCTAGCAACATCTAAGGTCATATCAGGATGGGCACCGACTTGTGACAGTGTGCACTCTTCGTGACTTTATAGTGCTGCCCCACTGGGAGACCAGGCCACCAGCACCATGACCTGATATCCCCCTCAGTCACATTATCCTGACACTGAGCCAACCAGACCTTGCCCTATCTTAATAATGCCGAGCGCCTGGCTAGGAAGCGACAAGTATCAATTTTTAAGTCATTGGTTTGACTCGACCAGGCTTCGATCCCATGGTCTGCCAACACGGGAGACGGATGCTCTAACTCATTTGACCATCCCGCCTGGTAGTTTCATAGTCCGTTGGTTTTGAGTTTCTATCATTTTTCACGCCAAATAATGTTGGTATGCACATCGAAATACTGGACACCGTAGGCTTTCAGCAGTAACAGGGTCTATTAAATTGACCCAGTATTTCCTTCTATGCAGTAATGAATGCTTACTATTAAATTGACCTAGTATTTCCCTTCTATGCTTACTGTTACTGCTATTGCAATAAGAAATGCTTACTATTAAATTGACCTATTATTTCCTGTCTGCAGCAATAAACATTTACATTTAAATTGCAATAACAAATCCTTACTATTAAATTGACCTATTATTTCCTGTCTGCAGCAATAAACACTTACGTTTAAATTAACCTAGTATTACCATTCTATGCAGTAACAAATGCTTACTATTAAACAGACCTGGTATTTCCCTTCTATGTAGTAACAAATGCTTACGTACTAAGTGCGTCTATATCTAAGGTGGATATATATGATCAAATCTAGGTCAGCATTTTGGGATTTTAAATCACCTGCTTGCATGGGATTGTGCAGCTTTAATTGACATCTAATTATTCGCAGCGCGTTCCCAATTCATGATATCTGCTTTTTCCTATCTACAGTGCCGATGAGTTCACTCTGAGGTTGGCAGGGCACCAGGTTCGAAAGCGGTACTTGGACCAGCATGGCTTCACAACACCCATCCTAGTAGACCGACTGGATGGCTTGGGGCTCACCGTGCCGCTGCCGTCCTTCTCCGTACTAGATGTGGAGCATTATGTCGGTACGTTGTCCTCAATACATGTGTCAAAATTGGAAAATCCTCCTGATTAATCAACTAATATACGCATGCACGCACGCACACACATACACATGTTAAATGTACGGTCTCCACCATTATGCGGATTTTTATTTATTTATTTGTTTGGTGATGGTGTATTTAAGCTGCCCATAACGGTTAAGTGTAATGCCTTGTTTTCGCTGCTAGACAGTAATAGTCTCATGGTTCCCCCTGTTGTATTACTTTCAGTTGTTGTGTAGCCATCTACTGCATGTATTGTTTCTTTGTTTGTAAGCATATTTCCACATCTCCCCACCCTGTGTGATTCTGTTAGTTGGTTAGTTTGGTTACCTATAGTTATTTTACCTGACTGTGTGTGCCTTCACCAGTTTGCATTACTGGTCATTGATTTTGGTTTAAAATTTAAAGTTTATCTCCTGGGTATATATGCTTAGCATGTTTACCTTCTGGTTTCTTTTTTTATATTCATTATATATATATATTATATATTTTTTTCAAATTTATTATTATTATTTATACATTCTTCTGTCATTTAGTGTGTTGACTCTTGCTTGCCTCTGTAGATCATCAGTTGTGTTTCTAAGTTGCACATTCAAACATAATCTCAAGTGCTCTATTTTGTAACCTTTCAAGTTTATCCGACCTGTTTTTGGTGCCCCCATGTTGACTACATCACCATAGTCAAAGTATGGTAGTATCATGCCCTTTTAGATTTTAATAGCCATGTCTGTGGTTAAGTATTTTCTGGTATTCGCTAATATCCAGATTTTGTGGTTTACCTTCTTCATAACTTCTTTTATGTTATCATTGTAGTTTAGTTTCATGTCAAGATCCATCGCTAGATATTTGTAGTTGGTCTGATAATCAAGAACTTTTCCTCCCAAACTTATTGGTTCCTCATTGTCATAGTTGATTTTCCTACTGCCAAAGACTAGGACCTTTGACTTCTTATGCTTTATGGAAATCATATTTACGTTGCACCAATTATCTAAATCTACTAGTTTCTCATTCATCTTATCTCTGTTCTCCTTTCTGCTGGTGCTTGTGGTGTATATCATTGTGTCATCAGCATATAGTTGAAATTTGATTCCCTCTGAGGACTTCTCCAGATCATTGATGTAAATGATGAAGAGGAGTGGGCCTAATACTGACCCTCATGCTTATTATTTCTCGTATTTTGTTGATCCACAATTGGTGTCAGTTTTAAAATAATCACCAGCATTCGAAATAAGAGCTTATCCGGGAGGTCATAGGATTCAAACAAGTTGAACCAATTACTTAAATATTGATACTTGTCGCTATCTAGTTTGGCATTCTGCATTACCGGGATACGGCAAGGTGCAGTGGAATGAGGAAGACCAATTGTCTGCGATTGAAATTTCCCTGCTAAATCACCTAATGTACAAAAATTAAACGAATTAATTGATGATTTGACAACAGTCACCGGGTGGTCGGTGGCAGCCATTGGTTAATTATAATCTAGTTGGTTGTCCCTTGCTAGGCTCAATGCGGGAGATTGATGTGATTGACGTCTCGCGGCAAGAAGACTATAAGATGTTGATGCGAGAATGGACAGAGTACTACAACAGTCCAAACAGGAACAAAGTATTCAATGTCATCAGCCTAGAGTTCAGCAAAACAAAGTAAGTACACCACTAAGAGTACACAGCCTGTTTACCGGGCGCGGTAGCTGAATCGGTAGAGCGAGTGCGTGAGCTCGGTGGTTCACTTCCCGGTCGAGTCAAAGCAATGACTTATAAAATTGATACTTGTCGCTTCCTAGCTTGGTCCTTTATAAAATTGATACTTGTCGCTTCCTAGCTTGGTCCTTGATATTAAAGCTGCATAGTCCAATGAAATCATCAAAGCTTCAAAACCAAAACAATGATCTAAATTTGATTATACACATCTAGCTTAGATACTGATGCACTTATTAAGCATCTGTCGCCACACAGAAGGGAATAGTGAGGCAATTGAATAGATCATGTCACTGCAGAATGCTATGGTGTCAGAGTTTTGGCAAGCTTGCCAAAATTAATTTTACATGGTTGCACTTCAAATATCTCAAAAGTTAGCCACTTAAAATAAATGTTACTTCAAGCTAAAGTAAGGTACATTATAACGATCAACCTAATGTATTTATCTCAGAAAATTTCTGAAACTCAAAATCATCGGACTCTGCAACTTTAATAGGATAGGGCAATGACTGGTTAGCTCAGTTTCAGGATAATTCACACACTCGTACACAAACAGACATAGAAGAAATAACGATACGGTAATAAAAACGTTTAAGGTTATTTATTTATAGAAAATTAATAAAATTTAATCTTGGCTGGCAACGGGGGCGCAGCGATTTGAGGGCCAGGCACGAAGACCCAGACGCCCTGAGCAGTTCAGTTCAGTTCAGTTCAGTTCAATTCGGGCATGTAGTGAGCAGCTCGTGATATGGTCGAGCAGAAGATGACAGCAGTACAGCGCTCAAACCCCTATAAAGTGGGTGGGTGGGTGATCGGACTGGTGAGTAGAGCAGCGAGCGGTGAAGTGACGGTATTAGGTGCAGGCGATCCACGAGGAAAACTATAAATAGAACACAGCCTCGTGTGCAAATTACCCATGTTAGCCTGCAGCCAACATGTTTAATGTGACTGCGTGTGATATCGGGTAATGGTGCCGGCAGCCTGATTTCCCAGTGGGGCAGTACTATAAAGTCGCTATGAGTGTGCACTGTCACAAGTCGGTACCCGTCCTGATATGAACTTAGATGTAGCCAGGACATATAACTCCCAACAACCACCTAACCTTCTCTGTTGCAGGTTGGCCGAGGTGGTGGCACCACCAGAGCTGGTGCGAGAGATCAGCTGGGCATCCACCCTGTGGCCAGATAACCTTCCGGAAGACACTGAGATTGAGAAACCCAAGGTGCAGCGGTACTGCCTGATGGGTGTTAAAGACAGCTTCACCGACTTCCACATTGACTTTGGAGGTACCTCTGTCTGGTACCATGTCCTCAGGGTATGTTGCTGTGGTAGCATTTTTATTTTTTATTATTATTATTTTTGTTATATATATGCTGTATAAGCCATTATACTAGTATAATAAGCCGGAAGAGCTATCTATTCCCCCCCAGCTTACTAGCCTGTCTGCCGGTCTATATATAATGGCCTATGCAGCATATATATATATATATATATAAATAATTGGGGGGTAAATATGTTTATTCTGCTGAATAAGTCTTTTGTGTCATCAGTGTATATGTGTGATATAAGAAGCTAGGCTACCACGTGTTAGTGTCAGCTTGGATAGGTTGCGCTAGCTGTGTGATGGGTTATAATTGTAGTGGCTAATCGTAAGAGATAGTCCTTGTAATTCTTTGTAAAACTAAGGTTTGATTATTTGTTTTCAGGGTTCAAACAGATCCTTAAAAAGTCTTAAATATGATAACTTTTTTGTGAAAGGTCTTCAAAAGGTCTTAAATTGGATTTGGCCACTATATTTTGTCAAGATGTTTCACCAGCTATCTTCAGAAAACACAAATGCCATGGAACTGAAATGTCTTGAAATTGATGTTACATTTGCCGTGAAAATAGATCTTGAATTGTAGGGAAATTGGTATTAAAAAGGTCTTAAATGTGATTGACTGATGGGTGCAGGAACCCTGGTTTTGTTGTGCTGGATGGAAGAGGTGAAGCGTATTAATCGCACGATAATTAATCATCAGTACACACACATGCGCGCCCGTGTTCGCACACCAGGCATGTGATTTCTCTGGTTTTAACTGGAATTCAGTGGGTTTTTTCTGGCCACCAAAACCGAAATCCTATTTTTTTAGTGTTTTTTTTTTTAATTCCGTTTTTTCCCCCTGGATGTCGAAACACCTGAAATACACTAGTATTTGCATCCCTCGCGTGACTCAGTGGGATGTTGTGTGTCCCCACGATAACCTACAAAAAGATTCAGTTTTTTTTCTTGCACCCAATCACATGCCTGGCATACAAGCACACACACATAAGCAATGTTAATTCACTGTAGTAATAAACGACCTAGTTATATAGGGATGCTTATCCATTTGGTGTCATTTGACAGGGTGAGAAGGTGTTCTACATGATACAGCCAACACAGCGAAACCTCGAGCTGTATGAGAAGTGGGTGGACTCTGTGAACCAGAGCGAGTCTTTCTTTGGCGACAAGGTGGACCGCTGTTACTGCCAGACAGTGAAGCAGGGACACACCATCTTCATCCCATCCGGCTGGATCCATGCCGTCCTCACGCCAATCGACTCGCTTGTCTTCGGAGGAAACTTCCTTCACAGCTACTCAGTCGACCTGCAAATACAGTAGGTCATCGGTCATTCTCTGAAACCGGGCACCGCATATTTGGTTTCCATGTTATGATGGTGATTTTCATTGGGTTTTTGGTAGCAAGTCAAATAATTGTTGGTTCTGTGTGTTACGTATCTTTTTTTTCTTGAAGATTTATACTGCCTATCATGGATAAGTCTGAATAGACTTGTTTTCACCATTAGACAGTTTGTCGATAGAAAGCCCAAGCCTTCACTTTTACCAACCCATGGGATTTTTAACCTCCCACACCACATAGACATGGTATGAGAGCAACTGGCCTTTGATCATGCTGTAAGTTACGTCCCAGTCACACCTACCCGGACTAGCCCCAGATCATAAGCCGGATCACCCACGGACAGGCTGGATTGACCAGCCATGGACCAGCCATAGACGAGCCACGGATGAACTTGGACCACACCAGATTCATGGTCCGGGATGTCTTGCGCCTGATCCGGGAAGGTGTGACTGGGGCTTTATACAGAACGGTGGAAATCCAAATTGGCAGAGGTGGGGGCACGGGGAATTGAACCACCGACCTTGTTAGCGACACTACATGTGTTTAATCTATCCCCACACAAAAACTGTATCAAAAGTAGGCTTGTATGAATTTGTGCTAATGTGAAAAGATTTACACATTGATAGCATGCATTTACCCAAGCTTTTAAAAAACAAAAGAATTCTTGTAAGACAATCTTGTTTGCTTATCTGTAATCAATAATATCTTGTTTGAACTAGTTGTGTGTGTTAAATTGATGTGTATTTGATTACCAATGTTGCATGAATGAAATGGAGAGGTTTTCCTACTTTTTTAGATAACTGCTTCTTCCTCTTTTATTATTTTTAAGAAATAAAAGAGGAATAACACCAAATACTCTGGATGGGGGAGAAATATACCACCGCTTCTTTACATCTTTTTCAGTCTATTTAGCTCCTATTTACAAAGAAAATGTTTGTAATTGAGTTATGGATATGGTATGGGTTTCATTATTTTTAATTCACAAGTTTCGGAAGGACATTGCATTGTGGGTATGGTAAGATTTTCAAAGTGGAGAAATTCACAAGTTTTTGAAAGCAAGTGGAGGCATATAGACTGACAAAAACACATCAAACTGAGATTAAGTACAGCAGCACTATAAAGTCGCATTAGTGTGCACTCTCACAAGTCGGTACCCGTCTTGACATGACAGGCCGTCAAGTGTCCTACATTTTCCTATTTTTCCCTATGTCTTCCATGTGGCCCTATTTAGCCCTATTTTTTAATAAAAATTCCTATTTTGTCCCTGTTTTTTTCAAATCTTTTGACACATTGCATCTTATTTTTCTGAAACGCCATAATTTGTCTCTACTGTGCACACTATTTGTTCTAGATCATTACAAACCAGGTTTTGAGAATGTCACTCTTGGAACATTTTTGCCAGGAAATGTCAATTTTTAAAGAAAAATAGGGGGACACCTACTAAGTGGGGGTTGCTTACTAAGCTGGGTAATGCAGTAGACTATGAATCAAATAGAATGAGACTTGAACAAGTAGCACAGTATGATCAGACCATTCATTAAAATTTGAACTTCAATCATTTGCTTCCTGTTTTCCTACTTTTTTAGATAACTGCACATTTGGTGGACTCTATACACTAGTTTGGTATATTTGCTCTTATGTAAAATTCATGTTTTATGGGGAAATCCCTGTTTTATCCCTATTCTTCTGACAAAGAAATCCATATTTTCCTATTTTTTGACCCACTGCCTCCCCTGACGCCTTGACATGACCTTAGATGTTGCCAGGATGTAAAGCTCCCAACAACCAACCAATAATCCTCTGCTAATGCTGCGTGTACTGGACTGGCCCTAACTGGTTTGCTGTTTCATTGCAGGGTGTATGGAATAGAGCGAAGTGTAAAAACGCCCGATAAATACCTGTTCCCGAACTTTGAGACTGTTCACTGGTACGCAGCAAGACACTTCTACGACCATCTGAATGGTACGTGGGGGCATGCCCATTTTTCGCATGTACATCAATTTAAAGCTGCATAGTCCGATGAAGCATCAAATTTTCAAAACCAAAACAATTATCTAGATTTGATTCTACATATCTAACTTAGATACTGGTGCACTTATTAAACACTTGTTGCTACATAGAAGGGAATACTGCGTCAATTTAATAGAGCCTGTTACTGCTAAAGCCTATGGTGTCTTTTTGGCATGCTTGCCAAAACTAATTTGACATGTTTGCACTTCAAATATCTTGAAACTTAGCTGTTTAAAATAAAAGTTACTTCAAACTGAAGAAACGTAGATTACAACAAGCAATCTAATGTATTTATGTCAGAAAATGGCAGAAACTCGAAACCATCACACTATGCAACTTTAACTTAACCTTTTCAAGCTTTGGTACGGAATAATCTGTATGAATATGAAAAGCCATTGTGACTTCAGGGGCCGTCAGTGTTAGCGAGGCAAAACGGTGTTTGTCGGGAATTCCGGGTTAGCGGCGAAAAAATGGTATGCACGAGTCAGTGTTAGGCCTAACACCAAAGCCTTAACCGGTGTTACCTTAACCCTAAAAAATATCAGGTTTAGCGACTTTATTAGGCCCAAATCTATTCAATGCGATCATATTTAACAGAATTAAATACGTAATAAGTGAAATTTGAGGAAATTAACCCTAAATTCGAAGCAATAGTAACGCTGCCGCCGTAAAAGCGGCGATATTAATATTTATATGTTCGAATCGACGAACGTAAAGTAAACAAATCGCCGCAGCCACCGCTTTCCATACTGGCGGCGGCGGCGGTTTGTTTACTTTACGTTCGTCGATTCGAACATATAAATATTAATATCGCCGCCAATACGGCGGTAGCCTTAATAATGCTTCGAATTTAGGGTTAATTTCCTCAAATTTCACTTATTACGTATTTAATTGTGTTAAATATGATCGCATTTAATATATTTAAGCCTAATATATCGCTAAAGACGCAGAGGGATTTCCCAAATCTATAAATAATTTCACGTTTAGCTAAAATGTTAGTGTTACGCGCTCCTGCATACCACTTGACACAGTTCCTGACATCGGCGATAGCTAATCGGTAATAGGCTGTAACACCAAAACCCGCTAACACTGACTCCTGCATACGGGCCCTGGACAGGATTTTCCGTACACTAGATTCCCATCCATATATATCTGCAATACTGGTGTCAATTGCAGTGAATATATGGAGACTGCTTCCTAACAGGTAGTTGCTTTTTATAGTGGTTACAGCACATGTTTGGGCCATCCTACATGTTTGGACTGTCCCATTTCTTCATATATGGAGACTGCTTCCTGACAGGTAGTTGCTTTTGATAGTGGTTGGATCACATGTTTGGACCGTCCTACTCATCCCATCTCTTCGTTTGGACTGGCCTATCCAGCAACTATATAAGGATTGTAGTCAGACACTCTTGGCACTCTACTCCCAGACACCGAGGCATCAACATCTCCAAGTCAGTTAGGCCTTAAACTTAATCTGGCTAGTTACAGCTTATGGGATGGATTCAACTTGCTGAGCTTCTACAATATTAACCAATGGCCATCAGTAGGATTGGTGACTGTTGTGTCTGCCTTTTCCCTATATTGTATGTATTGTATTCTTCACTTAGGTAGTTTTACCATTCAGTGGATGACTTTTAGTGTACTCCTAGTGGCAACTGATTTATTTTCTAACGTTTTTCTTATTGTTGATCGTGCACATATGTGATTGTAGATAATAAGCCACATCAGATCTAGCAGTGAAACAACTTGTTGACTCTTCCAAGGTGTTACTCTGGCTTGTGAAAACAGTATTTTTATTCAAATATATGATTTTTTATTTTTGTTTACAATCATTTTAAAATTTGTATTTACACTGATTTTAAATTTTCATTTTTTTTACTCGTTTTCCATAGTACCTAGCATTATCCTGTTTGTGAATATCATAATAAAATATACATGGCTGGATAGGAAATTCATCCAGCTTTCAGAAAATGTATAGTGTATTGGCTCTTTATCTTATTGACATGATGTCTTTTTACATTTCCCCCCCTCGGAGATGAAATATTAATGTTCCCTGAAATAAATACATCACCTAGGCATTGTTTTTATTTTTTTTAAATGTAAGTTTGAAAGGGTTAAACTAAATTTAATGTTTGAAAATACAAATTCATAATTGCATAGAAGGGATATTAAATCAATTTCATTGAACCTGTAATTTTTGGGCAAATTTTCGTCTATAATTTTGACTTGCATGACTTACAAGCTATGCAACTTTAAGTAAATATCAAATATATGCGGATGGCGGGATAAAATAATATTGAATTACAATTCCTTTTTGAATGGAATGATACGGCTTTATCAGAGTGCAAAGAAAGCACACACACACCACACACCTCCGGTTGTGCTCAATTTAACATTTTATTTGACTGACATAACATTTTTTTTCAGAATGCATCGAGAAAAACGAGGAGTACAATTCAAGTTCACTGAAGTCGGCCAAGTCTATTACATCTGCCCTCAAATCGTGGACACATAAGAAAGATGTAGGTAGACAATCAATGATAGTAACTGCCTGTGTTAACTGTGTGCCAGTATATGTGGATTTTGTTGATAAGGTGTTTTACAATTTTTTTTATTATTATCATAACCTTACTGAACACACTAGAGAAAGAGCTATTTTATATGCAGAATATAAGGTTTATTATTAGGTGAAGGCTTTCGATGTAAATTCTAAAGCGTGCGTGCTTAGGATAAGCGCAATATAATTACTTTAAAGTTTGAGAATATAGTATGGTATTTGTAGTGTGACTATACTAACCAATTGAGATAAGTTTGAATTGAACATTTACTATATTATCCCATTTAGCTGCAAATTGATGGTTTTGTTTTCAAGCCAGTGATATTCATGACCTTATGACCTTTCCTAAACCGGCAGCAAATTTATTCAGGGCGGGGATGTAAGCCTGTGCGCATGTGCTGACAGGCAAATTTGGTCCCAGTAGGCAAAGCTTAGTTTTTAAAGCAGTCAGAATTAAGATGAGTTGTGTGTGTGTGTGGAATTTGTTATAATTCTAGACTTGGTATATAAAATCCTAACTGTGGTGGAAGTTTCTTCTTTCTGCAGAGTTCGTACGGGTCCTTGCAAACCCGAAAAGTCCTGGAATTTGATAATTCAGGATTCCAGGCTTAGAAAGTCCTGGAATTTGTTTAAAGATCCTTAAAAGTCCTTAAAAATGGAAAATTGTGACCATATATTGTTTTAAAGCCTATTTTTGCGACATACCCAAACTTCATCTGGGGATGTTGAAATATTCTGCCTCTTGATTTTTATATTAAAACCATACATATAGTCATTATTATTTCTCATGCTTTTTCACAATTCACATCTTACCCAGTGAATCGACTGAATACAGCTGTGTTTCGGGGGACTTTAATTTAATAAACGTCTTTAAAACTTCCTGGATTTTTGCATGGAAAGTCCTAGAATTTGATATGTCAAAATGGATATGGACCTTGTTCTGGGCGAGGATATGGTGACCACCTAAGGTGGACTTTCCAGTAGAACCACATTTGGGCTCCTTTTCCCACTGTAGACTGTTGCTAAAGACATAGTTGGAAGCCCACAGTGATTGCACTCCTCTCTCCCTCTGCTGATAATGATTACCTATGACCTTTCGGTGAAACGCTAATCTCCTTATGAGGGACGAGAAATTTCCGAGAGTTTTTTCCTTTCACTAAAAAGCTTACCAGAAGATTTCCGTCTTTTTGTTGTTGTTGGAGGCTGTACACTTAGGTATATGCTATTCTTTCGATTGATAGGTATTTGAACTATTAGTACCAGTAGGATGTACCTATCCACCAGCCGCAGTGGCCAAATCGGTAGTACGCGGGCCTCGCGTGCGGGAGATAAAAATCAATGACTTATAAAATTCATTCTTGGCGCTTCCTAGCCTGGCGCTCTGCATTAATAGGATAGGACAAGGACTGGTTGGCTCAGTGTCAGGATAATGTGATTTAGTGGGATATCAGGCCATGGTGCCGGTGGCCGGATTTCCCAGTGAGGCAGCACTATAAAGTCATGAGTGTGCACTGTCACAAGTTGGTACCCATCCTGCTATGACTTTAGATGTTGCCAGGACGTAAAACTACAACCAACCAACCAAGCGGCATGCATCCATCTAAGACTATCTTGCGGGTCGAAGACGCCTGATGTGTGTTCTTTGATAAAATTTGATATGTCATGGGGGTGATGAAAATGGGAAATAGTGTGTCTAGATCAGGATTCGAACCCACACTTCTGGCCATTCCGGGGCTCCTTGCCTGAGAGGTCAGTGCAGACTACTACAATACGAAGGTTTTTGCCATTTTTAGCTACATCTATTATGTTGACTGTTGTAATCTATTTTACTTTCGGTTGAAGTAACTTTTATTTTAGCGAATTAACTTTGGGAGATATTTGTGAAAACATGCTAAATTACTCCGAAATGCTGGCCATTCGTTGGTTTCAGCAGTGACATGTTCTATAAAATTAACTTGGTATCTCTTCTCCATAGAAGAAATGTTTAATGGATACACTGGATATGTAGGGTCAAATCTATGTGGATGTTTGGTTGAGGAAATGTAATGATTTAATCGAATTACGCAACATTAAGTTTTCAAGAAGTGGTGAACACCCAAATTCAGGGATGAAATATCTCGATTTTGCAAATTACCGCGATTAATTTTTTACCGATTAATGTGAAGCAAAATGTCATGGAATCAGGATGTATATGACAACAATTGGTTAGTTCGAATCCTGTTCTGATATGACCTTAGATGTTGCAAGAACATGAGCCCCAAGCAAGAAGGTGTTAGGTATGGGTGATAATATAGCCATAAGGACAGTTGAAACCTGACTTGTGGCATTTTTTCGCCATTCCCGGACAGTATTAATCCTATTTAGGAAAATCCACGTTTTCGCGGAAATTCGCTGTCGGTGTAAAAACCATAGCTTGATTTCCAAGATTTTTGCCAGATACCACTTTCATCCCTGACATTGTTTTCGCGGAAATTCGCTGTCGGTGTAATAACCATAGCTTGATTTCCGAGATTTTTGCCGGGTACCACTTTCATCCCTCACATTGTTTTCGCCGAGATTTTTGCCGGATACCACTTTCATCCCTGACATTGTTTTCGTGGAAATTCGCTGTCGGTGTAATAACCATAGCTTGATTTCCGAGATTTTTGCCGGGTACCACTTTCATCCCTCACATTGTTTTCGTCGAGATTTTTGCCGGGTACCACTTTCATCCCTGACATTGTTTTCGTGGAAATTTGCTGTCGGTGTAATAACCATGGCTTGATTTCCGAGATTTTTGCCGGATACCACTTTCATCCCTGACATATTGCATGACTTCAAATATTTTATTGTGGCAGGGCGTGGGGGGTCTTGATAATAGACGAGATCGCCATTCCGACTGCACATGCGCTGAAAACGGCATTGAGAGCAAAGTAAAGGTGTATGGCCATTGAGTTTGCCGATATGTGTAGGGAAAAACTTTGATTTTATTCAAAATTAATAGAAATACATAACAATTTGGCATAAACATCTATGCACACATGCAATATAATGATCTGATGAATATATCTAAGACAAAACTAGCCATAGTAACATTTTGAGCTAAGAAACATACAATTCCACACAAAGCAATCAGTCACTTTAAGGCTGATATCCACATCACCATTATTAATTCTTGTTCTAAATATTAAAATGCCAAATATGCCAACAGACACTTGTTTCAGAGAATTATATAACCAATATCCGATTAACCCTACTCATTTTCTAGTTCTACATATGTCATTAACCATAGGATATAAATAAAATAAGTAAAACTGACTATGGCTATGGCTCTAACACTAGTCTGAATGCCCAGATTTGTCTAAATCTAAATGCATGTGGCATAAGGTGTGCTGAATATATTGATATAAATGCAATACTGGATAAAAGATTGCTATCTTAATTTATCATATATATTTTTTTAGTTGGTATTCTATGTTTCAAGCAAGAGCTGAGATGAGCTGAAATTAGCACATTTCATAGCTGCACGCAGTGTATTAGCATGCACCATGTGCTTCTCGCGGGTTTGCTTTTCTTCCATGCATCCCACAATGCACCATGCGGCTGGAATGATGAACCCGTCTATTAATAGGTTTTTGTTTCTCTCCAACTATGAAAATTTTGGCTACTTTTGGTCCAGGCGAGCTTATCCTCAGTTAATTAAATATGAGTGCAGCTCATACGGTACCAACAAAGCCTCCTGGTCATTTTTGGTGTTTTTCTAATGAAGAGAAACTTGCGTGCTGTTTAAAATTGTTGTCTTTTTTCTTCTTAATTAAAAAATATTATTATACTTTTTATGTGTATATATTTTTTTAACTGACGCCTTAGATAGCTGCTGAATACCACACCATTGATAAGCATACCCCGAATCTTGGTTTCAGTAGTCACCATATATGGTGCAGTCAAGTAAGTCAGCCAGTCAGCCAGTCACCAGATGGGACGGCCGAATCAGTTGAGCACCCACTTCCCGTGTGGCATGTGGTGGGTTTGAACCCCCACTGAGTCAAACGAATAACTTCCTAAGTGTACACTTGTCGCTACCTGGCCTGACGCTCGGTGTTATTAGGGATGGGCAAGAAGGAGTGGAATTGGGAAGACCAATTGACCGATCTCACACGTGTAGTGCACCATCGTCGCTGGCATGTAGCCTCGTTTTGGAATTCGATTGACGTCAGTACAGAGAGATCTGCAATTGCACTAAAAGCTTAGTGAACCACTGGGTGGTGCAGAGACCCACCATATCAGCTGTAATTACTGGCAAGCTATTCATGCAGTGTTGAGAGATCTGCGATTACTCTGCAATTACTCTGCAATTTTCGCTGTCCGGGGCAGGAATCTTTGGTTGTATCCTCGTTTGGAAATACATGAAAAATTGTTATGGAGTAACACGTTCACTATCTAATCTGTTTTGGAATGATGCTACTTTATATTTTTTTTGAAAGTATTATACTTTTTACACTGAAAAACTACTGTTTATACTTTTTTCCTACTTTTTGTTCAGGCATAAATACTTTCTGGGAAAAAAATTGTCAATCTGTTAATTGAAAACTTCAGAATTAGAATGAGGAATTTGATTAGATTGAGAGATGTGCTTTGCCAGTCTCTTTGCGGGAGTGATGTGCCAACCAACACTTCTGCCATTATGGGGCTAGTGTTCTAACCATTACCCTATCTAGGTTCCCTGGTGCATTCATCTTTCCATCCTTCCTGTGTATGTAGTATTTCACCTGTGGAGGTGAGTGCACCTCACTATACTTGCTAGTCACTGCAATGTGGGCGATATCGGATGAACGGGGCGTGGTGTGGCTTGAAATAGGCTTTATTCACTGGTTCTACTCCGTCTGTTTATGTCTCAATGGGGTTTTCTGTCTTGGTCGTATCTGAAACCATATTATAATGGCTATCTACATGCAACCGACAGTATGCTCTCATGGTGATTCCATTGTGAGTGCACAATTTTTATACTTACAAAAAAAGATTTGATACTTTTGGGGGGTAAAATCCAGAGTGGCAGCACTGGTTTTGGTATCCAGACACAACAGTAAACCCAGCGCATTGCTAGGGTGTTGCTTTGATCAGTTGTGCTACTAACCTCGTTTTCGAATCAAGATGGTGTGAGTATGGAATCGGTCAATTGTCCATGATTGAAATTTCCATGGTCGAATCGGTAGAGCGCAGCCCTCCCGTGCGGAAGGTCGGGAGTCAAACCACTGACTTGCAAAATTGATGCTTGTCGCTTCCTAGCCAGGTGCTCGGCAGTATTAGGAGAGGGCAAGGACTGGTTGGCTCAGCGTTAGGATAATGTGACTGAGTCGTATATCAGGTCATGGTACTGACAGCCTGGTCTCCCAGTGAGGTAGCAGTATAGAAACGCCATGAGTGTGCACTGTCACAAGTCGGTATCCATCCTGATATGACCTTACATGTTGCCAGGATGTAAAACTCCTACCAACCAATCATCAATGTCGAACCCGAAATAAATATGGACAAACCAATCGATTAATCACAACCATACTTAGCAACTTGGTAATCGGTTTATTCGGGTCATGGCCATAGCTAGTTGCTACATGAGCCTCATTTTACAGGGATGAAAGATCTCCGCGATTTCGCGGATTTCCGAGATTTTTCCTGGAGCAATAAGTGTATACTAATACATTGTTCAAATGCCGCAGCACTATAAGTGTATACTAATATGTTGTTTTACGCTGCATCACCATCAGGGTATACTAATGTGTGGTGCAGACGCTGCAGCACTATCAGCGTATACTACTAATACATGCTTCAAATGTATTTGTATGAAACCCAACTTCCGGGAATTTTCCGCGGTTCGCTGACAATGCTAAGCCTATGGGAGAATATCAGCATTTCCGCTTTTTTTCCCGGAGACCACTTTCAACCCTGATTTTAAATTGATTTCACTATCATTGTAGCTTTTATTGTAACTGTGACTCTTACACCGGAATTAGTTAATGCGTGTGCTGTTTTATTAAAATATTTATATATTTTTACATTGACATGGTTCTTTGAAAGTGTGTTCCAATCTCAGATTACATTGTGTCTCCATGCTACGTTGTCATTATTATCAATTTATTTTTTGTAATCAGGTTGCCCGTTAATTTGGTCAATTATCCAAGTGAGATGTCTAGATTTCTCTGGCTAGGTTATATTATCACACATCAGGTCCTCTTCACTTACTTGATGATACTGTAATACCAGTTATGCTAGTGACATCTATCGGCAGAATCTGAAACCACTCTATTCACATTCTACATCTCCGTAAAGAATGCAAGGAGAATTAATAAAATGCCTGATTATATTCAGATATTCATATCGCAACAGGCATCAAGCTCTTATCACTGTAATATATATTTAGAAAAAGGACAGCTATATTATATTCTTCTGGAATTTCACCGCCGCTCTCTTCACGTGTGTTACACCCCAACAATTAAGCTAGTGACATCTATCGGCAGAATCTGGAACCACTGTATTCGGGTAATTTCCAGCTGAACTGGGTGGGGTATGTTGTTATTAAATAAATAGAATCCCTTGATATCAGTACCTCCAACACACAATCCCCAAGCCCTAACGCCAACTTCTAAATTAGGTTATTTCCGGATAGTAACAGGCGACATATTTCCATCTTTTAAATGGAGTTCAGTCTCACACCTAATAATACGCAGGGAAAACAAAGAAAGGGGAATAAAAAGCGCAACATTGTTTCAATATGTCTTCAAGACAACGCTCTTTAGTCTCCTCTTTTTTTAAAGTTGAAAATGTGTGTGTAACGCGAATAGGATTCTCCAGGAGAGTATAGAAACGGGCTGATGGTTGAATGGTTCACCTGTGATTCCAAATCAGGAATGAAAGATCTCAGTGTTTTCACTAATATCAGAATTTGTTTGATATATTTATAGTTATATATATATATATTGTTATAAATTTAAAATAGTTTCAACGATAACAAGCAGACAGACCGCTACAGGCTTAGCACTGCCAGAGAATTGCAGAAGATTTACCAGAAGTCAGAATTCTTTTAGTCAAAGACAACTTATCCCAGTCAAATGAAAACCAATTTTCGCCTCCATTTTTCTACATTTTTGCAACAACAACAAATTAATAATGCTTTGGGGTGGCATTATATCCTAGGGGGAAGAAATTGGGGTTGAGAAGGGAATGGGATTATAGCATGTCGGTATTTATAGTAGCAGGGATGTGTGATGGCATGTTGGTTGGGTGGTTGGTTGTTGGAGTTTTCTTTACATCTTGGCAACATCTAAGGTCATATCAGGATGGGTACTGACTTGTGACTGCACACTCATGGTGACTTTATAGTGCTGCCCCACTGGGAGACCAGGCCACCAGCACCATGACCTGATATCCCTCTCAGTCACATTATCCTGACAGCGAGCCAACATGTCCATGCCCTATCCTAATAATGCCGAGCGCCTGGCTAGGAAGTGACAAGTATCAATTTTGACTCAACCAGGAATTGAACTCTTGACCGTCTGCACGGGAGGCCTGCGCTCTACCGATTCGGCCACCGTGTCCGGTAAAGTTAGCATGTATCAGATATCTGTAGTAACAAATATTTCACAGTTTCTGAACGAAACTATGTCATGTGCATGTGGTGATTTATTTAAGGATTCATCGAGTAGGAAGATGGAATTTCTATTTGAAATGTATGTACGTGTTGGATGAAAGAGCGGGATATTTATCAATTTGTTACGTGTTTTAAACAAAATTGTTTTATTTTTAACTCCACCCCCCCCCCCCCCCATCCCCGACCATGCAAGTGTTTTGAAAATTTGGACAATAGAATCGATAGTAGGAAATAAGAGTCAGGACATTGACATCCTTCCCTCTAATAATGATTTTACTTTCGTTTTATGAAAGATTAATTAACGATAAAAAATAGAATGGTATTATTGAATGCTATCCAACCTATAAGATCCATCTCCTAATAGGATCTGGTCCACTACAGACACAAAAAGGTGATGTTCAATGTAACCTTTGGCTTGTCTCCTAGCTACCAAGAACTGTTCATTTTCCATTTACACCTGGGGCTTCTTCCCCCATACCCTGGTCTGTTTAGTTCACGTTACGAAGATTCCTAACAATCTGAGTATTGCTTCATTGTATAGCTAAGAATTGTTTAACTAAGATAAATATACTTATGTAAAAAAGCAAATTATATGAATTTTTAGATAAGTATATTAGTTAAGCGAGTCTTATAATGCCATATAATTGCAGTGTTTCACTGTACACATATGTGTGTGTGTACACTGTATGCATACATACATAAATACACACGTACATACATACATACATACATACATACATACATACATACATACATACATACATACATACATACATACATATACATGCATACATACACATGTGAACATACACACCCATACATACATACACACATGCATACACACATGTGTACACACATACATACATACATACATACATACATACATACATACATACATACATACATACATACATACATACATACATACATACCTATACACACACAGCTGTGCAGTGTCAGACATAGTCATTATATGGCTTTCCATACCATTATATAAACAAAAAAGCAAATGGTGTTATATAAATTTGCAATGTGCATTGTTGTGTAAAGGGCACACCACCCTTTACGTGGTGCCTTCTATTCAAATAAGGGCGATGGTGGATGTATTACACTATGATACACAACAGAGAAGCCTTCAAATATACAATTGAGAATCCTTCAATGCTCGATATAACCCTTTATCTGGCGGTCAGACAGGTTGCTAATTTGAACTTAGCCCCGACAATTATTAAAGTGTTCTTTGGTTGTCTACCTATGAATCGGGACCTGTCAATCCGACCAGGATGTTGTGTTGAACTCTGACAATACGAAGCTGATTTCTGTACATATGTAATTGATATCTCTAGCGACAAGTGGAAATGTGCTAGAAGCAGGAGTCTAGTGTTTGTGCGCAATGTGCTGGGTTGTTTAAAATGCCAACCATGTCTCTCAGATGTAGAAACCAGAATCTGGCTGCCACCCTAAAAGTGTGTGCAGTCTACATCCTCCGTTACTCAACCCGGTTTTGGACATGTATTTTAGTGTCTTTTGAGACGATGCTAGTTTCTATAAGCAGAATCAGCGAACTGAATACATTTCTGCCGTGCATATGGCCTTCGGTGATGATACAGCATAAAATCATAGTCAATCAATCAGCAGTCAGTCAATCAATCAATGAAAACGATTCTGAATTCATGTCAAAATTGAGGTAGGCTGGCGTTTTAGTGACCTAGAAATCTGCTGTGCCTCTAAAGTTTTCGGTTTGTATACAGCTCAGCACACAAATGACCTACACAAGTGAGCCATACAAATGAGGCGCTTAGGTGAGGTGCTAAAGTGAGCCACATATCCGAGCTGTTCAAGTGAGCCATGTATGTGAGCTGCTCAAGTGAGCCACATAAGTGAGCTGCTCAAGTGAGGCACACAGATGAGCTGCTCAAATGTGCTACTCATGTGAGCCGCAAATGTGAGCTGCTCAAGTGAGCCACACAGGTGAGCCGCATATGTGAGCTGCATATGTGAGCTGTTCAAGTGAGCCACATATGTGAGTTGCTGAAGTGAACCACATATGTGATCTGCTCAAGTGAACCGCATATGTGAGCCACACGGGTTAGCTGCTCAAGTGAGTCACATATGTGAGTTTCTCAAGTGAACCACATGTGATCTGCTCAAGTGAACCGCATATGTGAGCTGTTGAAGTGAACCGCATATGTGAGCTGCTCAAGTGAACTGCATATGTGAGCTGCTCAAGTGAACTGCATATGTGAGCTGCTCAAGTGAACACATATGTGAGCCACCCGGGTGAGCTGCTCAGGTGAGTCACAAATGTGAGCTGTTAAAGTGGGCCACATATGTGAGCTGCTCAAGTGGGCCACACGGGTGAGCTGCTCAGGTGCAGGTGGTGAGTAGTGGGTGGGGTGGTGCCTGGCGACTGAAGCCAGGCAGTGCGCATGGTTGGCACGGCTGGCACCTTGACATTTGATGCTGGCCGACACTGATGTGCTCATTGCTATGGTCACCTTCCAGCTGGCGGGGAAAAGTCTTGTGAGTGACGATACATTTCCACCTTCTCTTTTTACTCCTTTTTTTCTCCCCCACCACCCTCTGTCTATATTTTGCTGTCTTCCCAGTTCTGCTTCCATTCCTCCTTAGCCAACTGTAGTCTTTCTCGTTCTCTGACGATGGTTGTTGCTGCATGGTGCTTTGTTAGCTTGGCTGAACATCTCTGGTGCGCGCAGCTGGTTAACATAGCAACCATCCAGTGTCCTGTAACCATGGCAACGACACCATGATAGTTCTAATCGCCACCACAGACGCGTTGCGGCGAGAGAAAAAAAATTAGTACTGATTATATGTTTCGTAGATCTGTACTTTAGAAATGATAAATACATTCTTTTCCTATATTTCTTTTTTAATACAACAATGTGAGCGCTTAGGTGAATCTGTTTTTATTCATTAGCGCTACACGACCATCACTCGTGTAAAATCATGGACATGAAGATGGTTTATGTTCCCACTTGTTGCCAAATGATGGCTTGGGTTGGCTGAGCATTGTGTGAGCACATAGGGATTCGGGTAGTTATGTGCTAGTAGGTTTGGAAAGTCATACAGTGCCCAAGTCATTTAACATATATATATATATATATAGATGTGTGTGTTGTCAAAGTGAAATGAGTGTGTTCCTAGTGGTGACTGTCCCTGTCATGTCCTGACGGTGTTTGCATTGTATGTACCATGGTCCATGCCTCATTTCAGGTTGAGAAGATTGGGGTTTGGGGTGGGGGGGGGGGGTGTAGAGCTGTCTTTATTGAGGCTGCATAGTCCGACGAAGCATCAAAACCAACAACAGTTATCTAGAATTGATTCTACCTATCTCAGCTGAGATACTGATGATGCACTTATTAAGTATTTGGTGCTACATAGAAGGGAATACTGAGGCAATTTAATAGAACCGTTTACTGCTAAAGCCTATGGTGTTGGGAGTTTTGGCGTGCTTGCCAAAACTAATCTGATATGTTTGCACTTTAAATATCTTAACACTAGCCATTTAAAATAGAAGTTACCTCGAACTAAAGTAACGTTGATTATTAAATTTTTTAAATGACAGAAACTCAAAACTATCAGACTATGCAACTTTAACAGTTCAGTTCCACCTTTGGCACATTGCTGTATAATAAAGGGATGCCCTTAACAGGTAATGCCCTGGCTGTTCACAACTAAATTTGACTGCACACCACCCTTTTTAAAAATATATATATATATTCACGTGCTTACAGTCCGGGAGTGCTGGAGTGCACCCGCCATATCTCATGTCATCTCATAATCAGTGATAGTAAGGAGGCTAAATTTGGTATCTTTTGATAGACGGGGAGGGGTGGGGGAAACAATTCGGTCATTAAAAATTGAAATCTTTTTAGGGCTGAATGGGTTCATATAACCATTTTATCAATTAAATTAGAATTTATTCAGGAATTATGTGCACCTCATCATGTGTGTGTGTGTGTATATATATATATATATATATATATATTTTACCTTGGTACTATGCTCTGGACACTCGTAGCCCAGGGAGAAGGAAGCACATCCAGGTCCAGCAATTAGCATAATCAGCTCACCGCAGGAGGAAGTGTTGTGAGCAGCTCCGGCAGTTTTCTACATTTACTACAAAACCAAACAGGTTAGTATCTTTCAAACTCGATACGGTGGTTTAGTTCATGTTAGCATTCAAGTACAAAGTTTCTTGATATTACTGTTTTACAGCTTAGTTTCGATCATAATTGGCATGATCAAAAGAACAATGTTTCCATTGTTCGGTTATTAATTAAGCCACCCGGTGCCGAACAGAGAGATGTTTGGCAGGAGCCAGTTACATCATTGGGGATTCATTCCCTGGGTCTCAATAAGATTCCCCTCGTTAAGGCGTTCCTCTGAGTCATATAATATTTTCTTCAACTTATTGGCGAAAAAAGCCATATGTGGGGGAAATTTATAGGTACTTAGAGTGTGAGAAGGCACCGCTACACTGGTTCCTACCCCTCATTAGGATCGGTTGGTTACCCATACCGTTATCCTGCGCCTGTCTGTTAGCCATACGCCTGCGTTAAAATTGATTTAACGCCATAAAATACACACCTCGTTTAATTATACTCTAATTATCAGTGTATTATTTCGCCTAAGACAATGCCTAATCATTGTTCTTCTTTTTACTCACAGTCTCGGAGCCATGGCTACGAAGCGGAGTAAGGCAGAGGCAACTCACGCACTCAGTGCGGATGAAGATGCCACACCGCCTGCACGGGTACAAAGGTCGCCCTCACCAGAACAAAGGGATTCTGAGGAGGCAGGGGGGCACAATACCGGCCCCGTGGATAGGGACCTAGACGAGCAGGTTGCTAGGCTAGTGCAACAGAAGATGGAAGAAATGTTACCATCTAGAGCTGGTACGTCAAAGAAAAGGTGAACCAAAGTTCCGCAAGTTGAGTCGGAATGGGAGTACTTTTCGGAAGATCAGGCCTCAACAGACGATGCCTCAGAGGATACTTTTTAGGAAGTGCAAACACACGAAGAGAGACAATTCCTCAGAAGGAGACGAGTACATGAGAGCCCTAAAAAGGAGCCCCTCGGGAAGAAGACTAAGAAAAAAACTAAGAAGAGGGAAATACAAAGCCTCCTCTTCGGACTCGTCGTCAGACTCATTGATGACGAGTTCGGACTCCAACACCACACACGCCAACAAATACGCTAAATTGCATGGGAAAGAAACGAAAACCTGTAAAGTGCTTAAACGCAAGAAAATACACATAACAATGCTCATGAGGAAGACCATTCAAGGTCACTTTAACACCTTCAAACCAGCAGAGGTCATAATCAAGATGACAGGAATTAAAGGAATTCCTGAATCTGCCATCAGAGATGGATCCTGAGGTTAAACTCAGTGAAGAGAGGAACAAGTTTGAGACGGCTCTCTACACGGTACACAAAGGGGTACTCTCCGCTCTTACAGCTGTAGTGGTCTGCACTGACCTCTCAGGCAAGTAACCACATAGACAGGTAGGCGTGGGGAGTGTATTGATATCAGGGAGCCTAGGTGGTGTAATGGTTAGCACACTGGCCCGGAATGCAAAGAGATGTGGGTTCGAGTCCCGCTCTAGGCACAGTATTTCCCATTTTCATCACCCCCACGACACTGGTTGCCGTGATCAGGATCCTGTACAAGCTTTGCGCTGTATGGTTGTTGAACCTACCCTGTGTATGTATGTGTTAGTGCATTGCCTGTATGTATGTAATTGTAAGCATTACAAGACTTACAATTCCAGGGGGACGAGTGTAGTGGTCTGCACTGACCTCTCAGGCAAGTAACCACATAGACAGGTAGGCGTGGGGAGTGTATTGATATCAGGGAGCCTAGGTGGTGTAATGGTTAGCACACTGGCCCGGAATGCAAAGAGATGTGGGTTCGAGTCCCGCTCTAGGCGCAGTATTTCCCATTTTCATCACCCCCACGACACAGCCCATCGCCAACAGGATGATGGCAAAGAACAAGTTCTCGTCACTCTATGACGATATGAACGGAGGAATTGCATTACTAACAGCAACCAGCAACTTCCTCTCCTACAGATTGTTTGAAAACGCCTTTAAAGTGGTTTGCACAGACACTGGAAAAGAGGTGGTGCGGTCCAAAAAGATTACGGACAATCATGGAAAGGAATACACACTATTCCTAGCACCAAAGCCTATTAAGGGCAAGTCGCTGGATAAGGGCAAGATGTTCAGCGGACAACTACACTACTTGTTCAAACAAGTGGAGGCCAGCTCCAAGTGCGGAAAACACATGGAAACTGACAAAAAAATAAATCGGCTGACGGCAGCTCCAACCGTTTCAAGAAGCTGAGGCAGGATTTTCACAACCGAAGAACCGGCCAACGAGGAGGCCGGTTTGGAACCAACTTCAGCTTCCAAGCCAGAGGAAGGGGGCCAGAGGCAGTCGTTCAGCTGGAATGACGGGAACCGGCCCTTCAAGAGGGAGTTCAACACTCAGAAGCCGTTCCCCCGCCCAGGGAACAAATAGAAGTGGTGACTCAAACAATAGCAACCGTAACAGTAAGCAATACCTTTCAAGCCGGTAACCTCAATAACTGTCTTTCAGAAGGGAATAAAGTTACGTATAACTTAACTCTCCTTAGCCTAGCAGAAGGGGTAAGGATTCCGTTAATAGAAGAACCCATTCAAAATAGAATATCATTTCCATATCGGTTTCATGGTTCAGAACGTGAAGCATTAAGTCCTTATGTTTTGCGAAAAGGGCATTATAGAACCAGCACTACACGTTGCTGGGGAATTCATCTCGAATACCTTCTTAAGACCGAAACCAAATTTTAGACCTAACTTTATTTAATAAATTCGTAGAATACAAACATTTTAAAATATTTTCGTTAGAAACAGCAAGAGACTAAGTCACATAAGGCGCTTGGCTAGCCTTAAAGATACATACTACACAGTGCCCATCTATAAACATGATCGAAATTATTTAAGATTCTCTTGGAACGGTGAACATTATGAGTCGATGTGTATGCCGAATGGACTGGCCTGCTGTCCATGCATTTTCACTAGGTTACTCAAGCCAATTTTTTTCGCTAATGGCCAGGAAAGGACATATCATGTTCCCATACATTGACGATTCATTTATTGTCACACAAACAACAATGCCAAGCAGCAGTAGATAAATTATGTAAAACGTTTACAAATTTAGGTTCCTATATACATGAAACTAAATCAGTACTAAAATTTCTGGAGTTCTTTATTGACACCATAAAAATCACTTTTTCGTTAACAGAACAAAAAGTAGATAAATTCACAACAACAGCAAACCAATTACTACAATTCAACAAACAAAAAATACGACAAGTCACAGTCTTGATAGGAATAATGATATCCTATGCACCAGCTATCTTATATGGCCAGGCCCATATCAAATCCTTAGAGATAGATAAAAACTTGGCACTGGCTTGCACAAAAGGAAATTTCGAGCGGCCTATGACAATTTCACCAGAAGGCCAAATCGATATAATTTGGTGGCTTTCACACATAAACAACTCACCCAACCTGAGTAGGATGGGAGAGTCTAACACTACGGTCACAACAGAAGCTTCCTTAGAAGGCTGGGGGGCCCATAGAGACCAACAGACGACAGGTGGCCATTGGATGGAAGATGAAATCTCTGACCATATTAATGTACTAGAGCTTAGAGCCATTTACCTAGGACTCCGCAGTCTGATTCACATCCCTAAAAATCATGTAAGAGTTCTAACAGATAACACAACAGCTATGGCTTACATTCGTAATATGGGTGGGACTCGCTCCAAACCAGGTAACAACCTGGCTAAACTCATTTGGGATTGGGCAGAGAAACACAAAATATGGCTAACAGTAGCACATATTCCAGGCAGCCAAAACACTTTGCATTTTCATTAATTTGGAATAATAAATTCTATTACATATTCCCCCCATTTTTCAGCATTGGTCGTAATGCGAAGCATTGCGTTTGATGCGAGGAGAGGAAGAGACCCTCCCCCGCCCCGCGCTGTCGCGCTGCTTTCTCACCTCGGCAGACGGCGCGGCGCGCCGCCACCTCCCACACCCCCCGCGTCGCGCAGCACTCGCGCCTCACCCGACGCCCGCTGCTAAACACCCCTCGCCCTCCCCCGGGCCGGCAGCATTCACACCTCACCTGCTGTCGCCCGTCCCTCTCCCCTTATAAGGTCGCCCACCGGCCTCCCTCAGGCACTCGCCCTCCTGCCGTCTCCCAGCTCTCTGCCCTTTTTCTACTGTTTCGGTCCACCTCGGATTGCTGCTCCACTCAACTTACACCATGCCTCGAGGGAAGGGACGAGGACGGAAGGGCTCCCGGGCCGCCCCCCGCACTCCGGGGCCATCTTCAACGCCCCGGCGGGACGAGTCCCAGGCCTCCGCCCCGGCATCCCCCGCGGCGCCCTCAGACCGCACCTCGGGCGCCGAGATCTCGGCAATACTGGAGGCACTCCAGCTCATCCAGCTTGAGCAACGCCAGATCTCCGCCGAGGTGCACCAATCTGCAGCCGACATTCACGCCCGGATGGACGCCCTGGAGACCGGCCGCCCGCCCCGCCTCGGCCCCACCGCCTCGGGCGCGCACCACCGCCGCAGCCCGCCCCCCGCCGCCCTTAGGCGAGCCTCCCCGGGGCAGCGCACCCGGAGTACGAGAGGTACCGCCACCTCGCTACACAAGCCGCGCCCACCACGTCGCGGGCCTACCAACAGGAACCCACCCGACACAGCCCCGCCTCCGCGGCCGACGCCGTCCGGGACATCTTGGCCTCCGCCGAGGCACGACGCTCCGTGAAGCGCCAGGGTGTCCCGGTCGACTACATATTTCCATCCGACCTGGTACAGAGGGGGCCGGAAAGAACCCCGGTGAAGAGGGGCGAGGCAACGAAGGACGAGTACGCCCTCGCCCTTCTCACCCTTATCGACCATCCCGATTTCCCCGCCCACTCCGCCCAGGGACTACACCACCACCACCTCACAGTCTCCCGGGACAACCTCATCTACCCCTGGGCGACCGTCCGTCGGTACTCAGAGACCGTATTCACCTGGATCGCGGACGGTCGACTCCCCCACGGGTGGCATGACCCAGTAGCCATTAACCTCCTGAGAGTCGAGTGCATCGCCATGCCCGACCACCAAGCCGCCAGCACCCCCGCCCGCCCACTCGACCCTCTCCACCGAGGCCCACACTTCCCCCGAGTCCAAGCCGACGCCCGCGTCACTTACGACAGGCACACCCACGGGGCCCCCTGCCCGGCCTGGAACCGCGACCCCACCTCGTGCGATCGGGCCCCTGTCGGGGAGGCCCACGGCGAGGCGGGGGACAGGCGCCGTCACGTCTGTGCCTACTGCGCCAACGTGAGGCGCGTCTTAACCATGCACAGCGAGGCCGATTGCATGACAAAACAAGCCCGTGAGCGCCAGACCTCCCCCACCTCGGCGGATTTTTGATCCGCCGGCCTCCCCCCGGCCGGCCCGGGGGGCCCTTCCCGGCGCCTCACCCTCACCACTGCCGACAGCCCCGCGACCTCCACCGACAACCTCCCAGCGACCACCGATCGCAGCGCCGCCCAGTCCCAGCCGGGGATCATCACCTCGGGCCTCACGCCTCGGACCACATCCCAGCCCAGCCTTACGAGGAACCCTCTGCCGCCGACCCTCACGACACCGCCTTCAACGACCCGCTGCCCCCCTGCTCGACCCTCGTCGGACCTCCTCACCGGATCCCGCCAAGGAGCGGGCCTCCTCCTTTTTGGCCGCCCGCTCCATGTCGACGCAGGCCCCGGACGCTCGCCGCCCCCAGAGGGAACCTGACGCGGTCCGCCTCTCTGCCGGCATCCACCGCCTCGCCCCCTCGGGCGCGCCGCGGGCCCTCTCCGCCTTTTTTGGTGGAGGGCTCCTCGGCACCCCCTCACAGAACACCCACAGACTTTTTTACTCTGCCTGAACTTTATTACTTTATTTATCATGTACATTTCTTCACTGTTCCTCCTGTATTGCTTTTATTCATTACTCCGCTCCTCATGAGCTTCCTTACCTTCCTCAGCTTATTCCTTATTTACCCTTGTTGCTCCCTTACTCTGTATGCTCTGTATGCTCTGTCTTGAGGCGTAAAAATAAACGCCTTATTTCCACCCCCGCCTTCCTCTCTTCCTATTCATTACTCCGCTCCTCATGAGCTTCCTTACCTTCCTCAGCTTATTCCTTATTTACCCTTGTTGCTCCCTTACTCTGTATGCTCTGTATGCTCTGTCTTGAGGCGTAAAAATAAACGCCTTATTTCCACCCCCGCCTTCCTCTCTTCCTTTTCGCGCATCGGTCGTAATGCGAAGCATTGCGTTTGATGCGAGGAGAGGAAGAGACCCTCCCCCGCCCCGTCGCGCTGCTTTCTCACCTCGACAGACAGCGCGCCGCGCCGCCACCTCCCCCGCGTCGCGCAGCACTCGCGCCTCACCCGACGCCCGCTGCTCGCCACCCCTCGCCCTCCCCCGGGCCGGCAGCATTCACACCTCACCTGCTGTCGCCCGTCCCTCTCCCCTTATAAGGTCGCCCGCCGGCCTCCCTCAGGCACTCGCCCTCCTGCCGTCTCCCAGCTCTCTGCCCTTTTTCTACCACCCACCCACCCTACACTCCTCATACACTCTTCTCCTCCACCGGTGGAGGGCTCCTCGGCACCCCCTCACAGAACACCCACAGACTTTTTTACTCTGCCTGAACTTTATTACTTTATTTATCATGTACATTTCTTCACTGCTCCTCCTGTATTGCTTTTATTCATTACTCCGCTCCTCATGAGCTTCCTTACCTTCCTCAGCTTATTCCTTATTTACCCTTGTTGCTCCCTTACTCTGTATGCTCTGTATGCTCTGTCTTGAGGCGTAAAAATAAACGCCTTATTTCCACCCCCGCCTTCCTCTCTTCCTTTTCGCGCATCATCAGCAGAGGGGCCAGGAAGACCCACGCAGTTACTGATAGTACCAGCATGGGAAACACAACCATGGCTAGCGGCAATAACATCAGCAGCAAAACATTTTGATGAGCTTTCCAAGGGAAATGAACAACCTTCGACATCAAGGACCACTAACGGTCCACAGAGACGTGTCGACACCCCTTTTGGCATTCCTTTTCTAAGGAAACATTTAGAACAATTTGGATTAGACAAAGTAACAAAAGAAATACTAATATCACATGCCTGGAGAAAAGGAACAGTGAAATTATACATAAGTTATTTAAAGAAATGGGGCCTTCATTGCCTTCTCAAAGGAGTCAAACCATAAAAACCTACAATGGCTCAAGCGTTACGATTTCTAAGAATATTAGAAGTTGAAGGACTAGGATTCGGTGCTATTAATGCAGCAAGATGTGCCCTATCCATTATTCTACCAAGAATAGATGGACAACCCATTGGGAAACCTCACTTAGTACACTGGTTCATTAGATGGGTGTACGAAAGAAACCCACCAAAACATAAATACAATAGGTTTTGGGATGTATCAATAGTATTCAAGTTATTCAAGTGATGGCCTAGCAACAGACATTTGTCAATGAAAGACCTAGGATTTAAATTAGAAGTTTTATTACTGCTAATTACAGGACAGAGGCCAAACCATTGTGGCACTTTCACTGGATGGACTAGAAATGGATATGGATAAAGCTACATTTGATTTACAGACAAATCAAATCGTACACCAGATGGGATGGCCGAATGAGTTAGAGTGCCTGTCTCCCATGTTGGTAGACTGTGGGGTCGTGGGTTTGAACCCTGGTCAAGTCAAATGGATGATTTAAAAATTGATACTTGTCACTTCCTCGCCTGGTGCTCGGCATTATTAGGATAGGGCAAGGACTGGTTGGCTCAGTGTCAGGATAATGTGACTGGGTGGCTCAATGTCAGGATAATGTGACTGGGTGGGATATCAGCTCATGGTTCTGGCGGCTTGGTCTTCCAGTGGGGCATCACTATAAAGTCACCATGAGTGCACACTGTCACAAGTCGGTACCCATCCTGATATGGCCTTAGATTTTGCTAGGACTTAAAATAACAAACAACCATCAAATTGTACAGGGGACCCACTGTCCACAGTACGCGTTACTAGTTTTCCGGAGGATAAACGGATATGTGTAGTTTCGGCCATTAGGGCTTATATATCCAAGTCACGCGGAATCAGAAATTCCAGACAACTACTAATCAGCTTTATACGGCCACATAAAGCACATCTCGAGGGACACTCTCGAAAGGTGGACTATCAAGGTGCTTAAACAAGCAGGAGTCAACACTGGACGCTACGCGTCTCACTCAACGTGTGGAGCCATGGTCTCCAAGGCAAGACAATTAAGAATCTCAGTTAAGAGAATTCTTGCACACAGTGGGTGGAAGACGGCTAGATCGTTTGCAAAACATTACACCAAGTGATTGGAAAAGTCAAGCGGCGTGGCGATACGCCTACTCACCAACTAGAAGCAGGTGAGAAACAACATTAAATTATGTACTCATATATACATAGATTGGTTACAACATAAAAGGATAAAAAATGAGATTACGTAACATTCTCCATGGGCTACGAGTAGCCAGAGGCGTAGTACCGAGGTAAAATATATATATATATATATATATATATATATATAGAGACTGTCTCAAAAGGTGCTAAGCAATATGGGACAAAACTTTGTCCATTGTAACGATCAACATACTATCCGCTTATGCATTTGCTCAGGATAAACTGATTTGTTTTTTACATGGTGTTTCATAATCCCAATAAAATACATATTGATTTGAAGCAAATGTCCTTGTGTTTTCAGTGTAACCGTTTCTGTGCTGTTTTGTGTCAATCGTTACAATGGACAACAAAAAGAAAGAAGAGTTGTCACCTTTTGGGACAGGCTCATATTTATATATATATATATGTATATATATATATATATATATTTACATACATATATACACACACACATATATACACAAATATAGAAACCCAAATGACCTACTTATGTTGGTACACATGGTGTCTTGCACAGAAATTCCTGCATCTCGCAAGTTTAAGTTCTACAGTTTGATGGCAGCACGCAACCTGAGAATGTTGTGCCTTGGCGTTTCTATTGTATGCGCGTAAATATAAATTATTATTCACATGTTTGTGATCTGAATTGGAGATGGGGAGAGGTGAGGGTATAGCAGCAAAAGATTCCGCCTATGCAAAATTATATAATCTGTTATTGATTCAGTCGTTAATTGCTTCAGCAAAATACCTTGTTTGTAGTCAGTGCTAAATCATGTATTTTCAACAATAACCTCGAACTAATGTTAATCTACTACTTTAAGAAGTATTAGTGGGTTTGTTTTTTTAACCCCAATAAAATTATTTTCTATAACACACACACAAAAACACATACAAACACACGTCTCTTGTCTTTGAGCGAAAAAAAGCCCCGATCAAACTAATCTAACTGCACCGTTTTGATAAGTATGTGTATATATATATATTAAATCAAATAAATTCTTAAAACGGTCTAGTGGATTTCCTTAAAGGCAAATGGCGTACATACATTGTCAATTATCTCAGGGAAATACTTCTTTGCTTAGACCTTAAGCTTAGTCTTGACTTAAGTCTAATCCTGACATGGATGTTAACCTCCAGTGCTTGGCGTAGTTATACTCACAATAAAGTTGCCTGTGTTACTAATACCAATGACTGAATATATTAATATAATGCCAAGTACATTTCTCCTGTAGGCTAACTACATAAGAGAAAATACACACACTGATAAGAGTACGATGCTATACTGCTAACCTACTACAGTCTTCTTTTTCAGTTCTATTTCTTTCAGTCGTAACAATGTGTATATAGTGTAGTGCTAATATGTATATGAATAAAATCACTGAGTGTTTCTGCTGACGTGAAAGAATGCATTTATTATTCTTTTTTTTAATCACATTTCAGTAATCTAGTCAAATGCTCGTTCTGCCCGCATTGTATCGTTTAAATGTGAGACATAGGTAAATAATTAAAATACTAAAGAGGAAATTCTAATGTGTTTTGTGTATATAGGAGTAGAACATATATAGTTTCTCCCGCTTGCTTATTGTGTATTGCATGTGCCACGTCATCAAAATTGTAAGATAAGTCTTTCAAAGTTTATTATGATGAATATATTTGTGTTCGTTTTTGGTGATTTGATTACTAAAGTGTGCTTGCTTCTGTTACAGTATATTAAGCGGGACGGAATTCCCAACAGCATTCAGTATGGAAAGCTACTCAAGGATCTCGCCAAAGTCATTAAGCTGCTCACGGTAAGAAGCACAATAAAACTTCTCTAAATCGACCGACAAACTTTAAATGGTCCATTTAGGGAGGTTTTCAGGTATGGGAGTTTTTTTATCGTTTCAATGGTATTGTATGGGCGATCGTTTGGGACCCAAATAAAGCGATCGAAGCAGGGGAGTGGTCGATCTGTGGATGTGGGCGGTTAACAAGGTTTTACTGTATCACTTTTATCAAAAATGTATTAGATACGAATCAGATGCTTTGATTCAATATGTGTAAAAGTTTGTTTTATTTAATGATGCCTCTAGAACATATTGATTTTTATCATTGGCGCTTGAACATCAAACATATGGTCATTCTGACATATTTCTTTGGAGGAAACCTGCTGCCGCCACATAGACTATTCTTTTCGATAAGCAGCTAGGGGTCTTTTATATGCACTTTCCCACAGACAGGACAGCACATACCACAGTATGAACCAGTTGTGGGCCACTGGTTGGAACGGAAAATAGTCCAAACCAAACTGCAAATGTGTCCACTGAGCAGGATCGATAGGATGACCCACACCTTCACATGTGGACACTCCACCCCCTGAGCTACATCCCGCTCCCAATTAATTTGATATGTAAATAACCCTCTCATTGTGATCAAATGTTGTGAACTTACCATCCGAACAAAATCTGGACCTTCTGTGCTGCACTCTATCCCTTCACTGCCCAACCGACTTCTATCAATACACTCACTGCTAACCCGCTACATCACTTAAAAAACGCCCAATGCGTGTATCAGGAACCTAAATCAGAACGTCCCATGCACGTTAATTAGCCTACCATCCAGATTATCTCCGCTACATTGCTACAAATGTAGAGTATGTAAAGCAAACAATTAAATATGCTAGACTAAAGCAACTACGGCAAAGTGTATAATGTATAGCTCCCAACAAATAAATGTAATACATGAAAGCGACTAAGCAAAAGCGTATAATTTATCTCCAATAATTAAATATAATAAGCAAAAGCGTATAATTTATCTCCAATAATTAAATATAATAAGCAAAAGCGTATAATATGTCTCCAATAATTAAATATAACAATATGGTGTTCTCTGTGGCAGAGTGGTTAGAGTGGCTGACTTTTTTCTAGGTCGGACTCCTAATCTGAAGGTCGGTGGTTCGATTCCCCATGCCCCCACCTCTGCCACTTTGGATTTCCACCGCTGTGTATAACTTACAGCGTCAGCAAAGGCCGGTTGCTCTCATACCATGTCTATGTGGTGTGGGAGGTTAAAAATCCCTTGGGTCGGTAAAAGTGTAGGCTCGGGCTTTCTATCGACAAACTGTCTAATGGTGAAAACAAGTCTAGTCAGACTTATCCATGATATGCAGTATAAATCTTCAATAACAAGCAAAAAACCTAATATATCTCCAACAATTAAATATAATAGATGAAAGCAACTAAGGAAATGCGCGTGATCGCGTTTTGGCGGGAAGTCTGCAGCCGGTGTGGCGGTTTCAGCCGTGTCCCGTACTCAGCCGTGTACCTATACTCAAACTCAAGGCATTGTCAATGGTCTTAAGTCACTAACCTTATAAATTTAATATAATGTTTTTGGTAAAGATGTTTTCTATATGTGTACCAAGCGATTTGTTTCTAGGTGTTGTGGTTTTAGAGATATTTCACTTTTCCTGGATTTTCTGTATGAAGATTTCTCACCACCATTGACAATGCCTTGAGTTTCACGTTGCGCGCAGTGCAAAACATTAGTTTTAATCAAAATTAATAGAAATCAAGAACCCTAACCGTATAAATTTAATATAATCTTTTTGGTGAAGATGTTTTCTATATGTGTACCAAGCGATTTGTTAATAGGTGGTGTGCTTTTAGAGATATTTCACTTATTCTGTATTTTCTGTATGAAAATTACTCACGACCATTGAAAATGCCTTGAGTTTGAGTATAGGTACACGGCTGAGCACGGGACACGGCTGAAACCGCCACACCGGGTCTCTAAGGCTAGTTCGGGTTTTTTTCCACAAGGTGGCTCCACCATAGCGTACCCGCACCTCCGCCCGAAATTACCCATGTTACGAATAACATGCACAATCATCATAGTTATCATGATCACCATCATATTCATCATCATCGCCATCATCATCATCATCATCATCAAAGACTTGTGTAAGCAATGGTAACCCCCCATATCCAGAAGACCAGTGCTTCGGTGCTGACAAATTATGTATACCGATTAATAAAATATTTACATATTTAAAAAAAAAACAGAGACATGGTGTTTTGATTCCACAGAATGTGCTCTGTACTGAAACAGGTAAGAAGGCCCGTTGATAAAGTTCCTCCTGATTAATCTTTTACTTCTCCCTATTAAAAGGCTCTTGGTTATTTCAGCTGAAGACGAGTGCCAAGTTAAAAGCTGATGCGAAGGCTGAAGCAAAAGCCGAAGCTAAGGCCTTGGCTTCAGCCAAGGCCGAAGCCAAGGCCGTGGTGAAGGCGGTTGTGAAGGCTTCGAAACATGGCAAGGCTGACAAGGCCGCAAAGGCTGACAAGGCCGCAAAGGCTGACAAGGCCGCAAAGGCGGGCAAGAATACTGTCGAGATGAAGGCAGCGATAAATCCGGAGCCGAAAGATGGAATTGAACTCGGTGTGAAGACTGTGGCGAAGGCTAGTGCAAAGGCAGGTGCAAAGGCTGACACAAAGGTGGGCGTAAAGGCTGACACAAAGGCGGGTGTAAAGGCTGACATAAAGGCCGGTGTAAAGGCTGACACAAAGGCCGGTGTAAAGGCTGACACAAAGGCCGGTGTAAAGGCTGACACAAAGGCCGGTGTAAAGGCCGGCAAGAATCCGGATGCTAAGGGGAAGCGGAAAAAGAAAAAGGACGTGCCGACCAAAGCTATAGCTCTGCAGGAACTTGAGCACTTACAAACCCAAGGCAACGAAAGAACAGAAGATGGTGCGCCGGTAAGTGCGGTGCTTTTCTGATTAATTGGCAGCTGGTCTGTACTACCTCATATTGTCTATTAAACCCATTTGATCAATTAACAACCTTTAACTTTTATCTAGAATATTATTTCCTTTAGTGACAAATTATATATATAACTCTTCGCTTTTTACATTCACAGTGTCTGTTGACACATAATTGATTGTATGCTTTTGTGCTTTGTAAAAGCGATGGTTGAATAAAAAACAAACAATTCTCGCCCTGAATATGGCCTATGCTGCCGACACTGCATAAAGAAACCATCAATCAATCAAATTTCTGATTAATTAATGTCTCTTTTTGTTATTGGTTGGCATCTTGAAGGTTGCTGTGGTCTGTATTTTGGCAAGGGCCATGCTTAAAAATTGAATTTTTTTTAAATTGAGAGAATAGAGGATATTACCACTCATGTGCTGTGGTCACGGTCCCGCAACCTGTGTGTTCGTCGTCGCCGTCAGATGTCGCATGCGTTGTGAATATTGTGTATGGAGTGACTGACTAGTTTGGTACCCTCCTAAAATTGTCAAAAGGGTCCAAATATGACAATTTTATTTTTATTTTGAGCTCCAATGACCCAAAAGCAATATACTTTTGGAATTTTCAAAATATCCCAAAATTTGACTGACATACATGCATTTGAAAGTTAGTAATTTCCAAAGCTTTTGTATGCACTGTGGCAACGGTCCCACAACCGTAGTGCTCGTCATTGCAGTCAGATGTCACATGCATTGTGAATATTGTCAGTCACAGTTTTTTTTTAATGTTTAAGAAAAGATTTTGGTATCAGTAAATTTTGCTGCATTTTCGAGGCGAAACACTAACTTAATATTGGGGTCCCTATACTGATTTTCATGGAAGCACAGAATTTTTCTCAATACACTTAGCAGGGAATTGCAGGAAATTACCAGAAATCAGGTTTCCCGATTCCTACTCTTAGCTATCTAGTAGATACCTGAATTGTCCACTTCTGCTACACAGGCAACTAACCATCCTCTATATATTAGGTACAAGACCAGAGCAAAATATTTATTGAGTATAGGTATAAAATCCTGTGGTTGCTAGGATAACCCAAAAAATGATTGGTTCATAAATATAGAAGTGGCCGTTCCCGCAAGGTGGTACTCGAGGTTATGACTCTTCCCCACTCATCAATCATCCTGTCGGCTGTACTGCCAAAGGAGCTATACTGCTCCTGGATCCGGGTAGGGCCTAATGTCCATGCTATCCCCCTCACATCTCGCCTATCCTGTACAGAGCCTAAATTAGGAGCTTGCCTCACAAGACACAACACACCATCTGAGTTCAGCACCCACCAGAAGAAGAGTGAATGCCTGGTTTTATTCACATATATGATATTTACTAGACACATGCAATGGTATATAGTACCGACATTCCTATTGGCTATTACACTCATGCACACCAGTCATTCTTAGCCCGCATGATCATTCCCTGACATAGCTCCCCATTGGCTGCCTTCATGATCCACCATCCTCCCACCCAGACCTGGCCACTGTCCAGCTATCACGGGATTACCATGGACTGCTGTGACATGTCACTGGGCGGGATAACAGGGGGATCATGATTAAAGGTGCACCGCTCTCCATCCCCCGGTGAGAAACATTTTTCAGGGGGTACCGTTTCTCACCGAGCTATATCGATAAACAGTGTACTTAATCGGAGAATTTTACATAGGAACTAGTATGGGATAGCTTCACCCACTCCCACCTACTTCCTCGCGTTCACCTCAGCCATGATAACAGCACAGTTTATACAGCAACCCACTACTAACACACTAAACCGCCATCTTAATTTACTAATATTCCCTTCCTGGGTAGCTGGAGAGCTGCCTGTCTACAATGTAATGTACATGGCCGCCAGAAGACCAGTGCCTCTGTGTTGAAAAAATGGATGTGCTGATGAATAAACTGTTTTACCCCCAACAATTTATTGAAAGAAGAAAAAGAAGAGCTCAATCACTATAGACTCTGCTTGGAGAGCATTCTATCAGTATCCTGACTATTTTCGCCCATCTTCCCGTCAATTTCCACTCCTCACCACAACCACCACAACCACAACAACCACAACCACAACCACAACCACCACAACCACCTTCATCCTCAGTAGATAGCTTGACATGTTACTTATATAATACATCTCTGTCTATAGAAACCGAAGAAGAGGAAAAGTGGAAAGGCGACAAAGGACAAGTCAAAGACTAATGATGCCCCAGTGCCTCGTCTGAAGATGAGGATCCCCAAAGCAACAATGCCTCTGGACACATCTGTTTACGACTTTGATGACTTCGGTGATGATGATTCGCACAAAAGCGAAAAGGGGAAAAAGGGTGCCACGGGTATCAAAACTCCCCCGCTGAGCATGCGGTCACCACAGGCCAAGTTGAAAGGTACAGTTTGATTGGTTCGCGTAATATTCAAACACTGTACCCTATGCATTGTATGTGTTTCACTTGAAAGATACCATTGTAGTCTACACTGACCACTCAGGCAAGGAGCCACATAGGCAGGTTGTCGTGGATAGGGTGATTGCATGTGGAATCCTGGATAGCCTAATGGTTATAATGCTGGCCCCGGAATGGCAAAGTTTGGCTTCGATTTCTGCTCTAGGCGCAATGTTCCCCTGTTTGAAAAAATGCCTCTACAACAACACAATTGTGATATTTAATTTGGAATACGCTCATTAGCCTGTTTGGTACATGTGATATTAGAATTTGTGTAGCCAATTAATATCACTTAGAAGAAACAAGTAGGCCTGGATAGGGTGATTGCATATGGTACCCTGGATAGCCTAATGGTTATGATGCTAGCCCCGGAATGGCAAAGTGTGGCTTCGATTTCTGCTCTAGGCGCAATGTTCTCCCCACAACAATATAATGATGATATTTAATTTGGAATAAGCTTATTAGCCTATTAAATATATCGACTTATATTAGAATTTGTGTAGCCAGTTAATAATACTTAGAAGAAATTGATAGCTATCTTTCACCAGATGCTAAGAGTTCCATAATCCGATTGGTTTTAATTTATGCCCTATTTTTTTATTTAAAGAAAAAACGTATACTCCGTTGATCGTTATAATGTACTTTACTTTAGTTTGGAGAAACTTGTATTTCAATAGGATAACTTTGGAAACATTTTAAGTGAACATATGTTGAATTAATTTTGTAACCACATAAATGCTGGTCATGGGCTTAGTTTACCCATTTTCGAAAATAACAGTGTGCACCACGACTCCGAAATGAAATAAAGGTTAATGAGTGCACCGGTATGTAAGTTAGGTATATAGAGGAAAATCTAGACAAGTGTTTTGGCTTGGAAAAGTTTATACTTTCATCAGACTATACAGTTTTAAACAATCAAATTTGACAAGATAGGATGTCCGAATGAGTTGAGCGTCCGTTTCCCGTTTTGGTAGATCATGGGATTGGAACCCTGGTCAAGTCAAACCAATGACTTATAAAATTGATACTTGTCGCTTCCTAGCCAGGCGCTAGGCATTATTATGATAGGGCAAGGACTGGTTATCTCAGTGTCAGGATAATGTGACTGAGTGGGATATCAGGTGATGGTGCCAACAGCCTGATCTCCCAGTGGGGTAGCACTATAAATATAAAGTTGTCATGAGTGCAGTACCTGTCCTGATATGACCTTAGACATAGCCAGGATAATATGACAGAGTGGGATATTAGGTCATGGTGCTGGTTGCCTGGTCTCCCAGTAGGATAGCACTCTAAAGTTACCATGAGCGTGCACTGTCACATGTCGGTACCCGTCCTGATATGATGTTAAATGTTGGTAGGGCGTAAACACAGGACCACCCACCACCCGCCACCCACGACCACCACACACCGCCATCACAGCATACACAAATTGACATGAACACATCAATGGTAGACCCTTGTCTGTGCACCATCAACAAACAAATAACAGACTTAACATTGGTGGATCACACAGGCGGCCGCCTCGACTCGCCAATAAAGTCGGAGTCTGAGTCGCCGGTGTCGTCGCCAATGTCGTCGCCAATGTCGTCGCCAATGTCCTCTGTCATGTCGTCGCCGGCCACGCCTCAGCGGGCCACAGGCCCCATGACCGCCGCAGAGCTGGAGGCCCGCATCGCCGGCCTCAAGGCTTCGTCCGCGCTCAAGCTCAAACTGCTCAATGGCAAAGTAGTCAGGTATGTTGTCGGTATCCGGCTGAGGAGGCAAACTTTCACAAGAGGATCCTTAACCCTTTATCAGTGTTTGAACACAGTCGGATTATCCGACTTTATACAAACTTGGATATTCACGTATTTGTCAAATAAAGTCAGATTTCCGATAATTTTGCATTCTTTTTGGACGAATCTGTTGGATTTTACTTACATTTCTTGTTCAAAACTTAACTTGAATGTCATAAATTCTTTGGAATGCTTATGAAATAAGCTACTTTATTCAGATTATATGTTAATTCTACCTCGGTACTACCCTCTGGCTGCTCGTAGTCCAGGGAGAAGGAAGCACATCCGGGTCCAGCAATTAGCATAATCTACTCACAATGGGAGGACGTTTGTTGAATAGCTCTGGCAGTTTGTCTACATTAACTACTAAACCAACCAGGTTAGTATCATTTTAACTGGATACGTTGGTACAGTTCATGTTAGCATTCACATACATAAAGTTTTAAAACTTTTCCTTAAGAATTGCTTGTTTTACAGCCTAATTACGTTTGTGTCGTAACATCGTTAGAACAATGCAGCCATTGTTTTTTTTATAATGCCGCCCGTTGCCGAACGGAGAGATGTTTGGCAGGAGCCACTTACATCGTTAGGATTTATTCCTGAGTTTCTTTTAGATTCCCCAATTTGTTTATTAGGCGTACCTCCGAGTCCTGTAGTATTTTCTCCCAGCTTGTTGGCCAACAAAGCCACAGGTGGGAGAAGTTTATTGGACAGAGAGAGTGGGAGGGCACCGCTATACTGGTCCCTACCCCTCGTTTGGTTTCGTTTGATTGTTCATACCGTCACCTACGACAGTCTATTACCCACACGCCTGTGTTAAAAACGGTTTAAATACGGATTTAACACCATTATACACACTAGGTATTATTTATACGATATTTACCTGTGTGATATTCAGCTTGAATAATGCGTAACCTTTGGTTTTGGTGCTTTACAGAATCCCAGCTATGGCTACGAAGCGGAGTAAGCCTGACGCACCTCGAGTGCTCAGTGAAGACCCGTCACCACCGGTACGATTACAAAGGTCAGCAGAACAAAGAGATTCTGAGGAGGTGGGGGGCTCTGAGCCGGACCCGGCTGACCTAGATGCACAACTTACGCGCCTGGTTCAACAGAAGTTGGAGGAGATGCTTCCCTCCAAAGCACAGGCTACTAGAACCACGAAGCCAGTACTGGATTCAGAAGATTCCTATTGGGAGTTTTTTTAGGATCAGGACTCTTCTGACTATGAGTCGCAGGAGGAAGTCGTTGTGGCTGCGCACAAACGCAAACATAAACACAAAAGGAAGGAACAGTCTTCTGATGGAGATGATACCACCAGGGCACGCAAGAAGCCGCTGGTGAAAAAGAGTAAGAAGAAATCCAAGAAGAAGAGTAAGCCTTCTTCTTTGGATTCTTCGTCGGACTCATCCTCAACGAAGTCCGACTCGGACACCCAACTGGCGGGTAAATACGCCAAGTTGGGTGGAAAGGTGGTCAAGAAGTGCAAGACACTTAGAAGGAAAAAGATCCAGACCACCACCATGATGAGAAAGACCATCCAGGGCCACCTCCATACCATTAAGCCAGCGGAAGTCATCATGAAGCTGGCTGAGAAGTTCACGGGGATCAAAAGTATCCCAGAATCGGCCATCAAAGAAATGGACGCCGATGTTAAGCTAAGTGAGGACAGTAAGACTATTATGATTGTGAGTTTACAAAATCCATTGACACAAAATTGATTGTAATCTTTTACATGTAACAGCGATGGTTTGAACAAAAACAAACATTTCTCGCCGTGAATATGGCCTATGCTGCCGACATGGCGTAAAGCAACCACCAATCAATCAATCAACCATAAGAAGTTTGAAGCGGTCCTCCACAAGGTACACAAGGGGGTTCTCGTAACTCTGTCAGCCATTACATCTATTGCTAATAGGATGATGACGGAGAACAAGTTCTCGTCGCTGTGCGAGGAGATGGATGGAGGAATTGCGCTGCTTACAGCAACCAGCAATTTCCTCTCCTGCAGAATGTTTTCAAGGCGGTCTGCACGGATGCAGGAAAAGAAGTGGCGAGGTCCAAGAAGGTTTTGAACAACGACAGGAAGGAATATACATTATTTCTTGCCCCCAAGCCTGTGAAAGGGAAGCCACTGGATAAAACTAAGATGTTCCGTGGGCAACTCCAATACTTGTTCAAACAAGTGGAGACTGGATCCAAGTGTGGGAAACACACGGAAGCGGACAAAAAGAAATCCCCAGAAGCTAATCCTATCCACTTCAAGAAGATGAGGCAGGATTTTCGAAGCTGTCGAACCGGACAACGAGGAGGCCGGTTCGGAATGAACTATGGCTATCAGGCCAGGGGAAGGGGCCAGAGGCAGTCTTTCGGCTGGAACGACGTGAACAGACCCTTCAAGAGGGAGTTCAATGCCCAGAAACCGTTCCCCCGCCCAGGGAACAAGTAGAAGTGGCAACAGACTCCAGTAAGCACATTTAAATCTGGTAACCTAAATAATTGCCTACCGGAATGGACTAACATTATGGAGAATTTAACTATCCTTAGCTTAGCGGAAGGATTTAGAATACCACTTATTGAGGCGCCTATTCATAATAACATACCCTTACCATACTGATTTGATGGTTCAGAACGTGAGGCCTTAGACTATCAGGTTCTGAAATTTTGTGAAAAAGGCATTATAGAACCAGTACTTCATGTGGCTGGGGAATTTATTTCTAATATTTTCACGAGACCCAAACCAAATGGAGATGTCAAGACTAATTTTGGATCTAACAAGGTTTAACAAATTAGTAGAGTACAAATATTTCAAAATGTTTTCACTAGAGACTTAGTTAAACAAGACTCATGGCTAGCCAGTGTGGATCTCAGAGATGCATACTATACAGTACCAATTTATAAACCTGATCGTAAATATCTCGGGTTTTGTTGGAATGATGACCTTTATGAGTTCACGTGTATGCCTAACGGACTAGCTTGCGCTCCACGCATTTTCACAAGGTTACTTAAACCGATATTTTCTCACATGGCTAGGAAAGGACATGCTATGTTTCCTTATATTGATGACTCATTTATTGTGGCACAAACACAACACGATTGTCAGACAGCAGTAGACAAACTATGTGAGACATTTAAAAAATTGGGTTTCTACATACATGAAACTAAATCAGTATTGACACCAACAAAAAAGTTTAAAGTTTCTGGGATTTTTGATTGACACCACAGAAATGACTGTTTCATTAACGGAACAGAAAGTTGATAAATTTACAACAACGGCAGACCAATTATTACAATTGAACAAACCAAAGATAAGACAAGTCGCAATACTCATAGGAATTATGATAGCCTATGCACCGGCTGTTCTATACGGCAAGGCCCATATTAAATCGCTTAAGAACTTAGCCTCGGCTCACACTAAAGGAAACTTTGAACGGCCCATGACGATTTCGCCAGACGGCCTAAAAGATAGGTGATGGCTGTCACACATTAAAAATTTGCCCAACCCCATTAGAATGGGAGAGACCAATACTACAGTTACAACAGACTCTTCACTAGAAGGGTGGGGGGCTCACCGAAACAAACAGGCAACAGGTGGTCGGTGGATGGAAGATGAAATCTCCAATCACATAAATGTACTAGAACTAAGGGCTATTTACCTAGAATTACGTAGTCTAGTTCACCTGCCTAAAAATCATCTATGGGTATTAACAGATAACACGACAGCCATGGCTTACATACGAAATATGGGATGGACTCGGTCCAAACCATGTAACCATTTAGCCAAACTAATTTGGGACTGGGCAGAGGAACACGACATATGGCTAACAGTAGCACATATTCCAGGCAGTCAAAATACTTTGGCTGACAAGAAAAGTTGACATTTTCACGACCATCTAGAATGGTCATTAAATCAGAGTATTTTCAACCACATTTGTGATAAATGGGGCAAACCAGAAATTTACTTATTTGCATCATGCAACAACAAAAAGTTACCCAACTATGTATCTTGTCATCCAGAGCCAGAAGCCTGGAGGGTAGATGCATTTTCTCTTATTTGGAATAATAAATTTTATTACACATTTCCACCATTCACCAATATCAGTAGAGTGGCCAGGAAGATCAAGATGGATCACTCACACGCAGTACTGATAGTACCAGCATTATGGCTAGCGGCAGTAACCTTAGAAGCAAAAGACATGCTCAAGTTTCCATGAGAAATGAACAACCTACAAGGACCACTAACATTTCATGGGGACATGTCAACAGCACCCCTTTTGGCATTCCTTTTTTAAGAAAACATTCAGAACAATATGGTTTAGACAAGATTACACAAGAAAGACTTTTTTCACATGCCTGGAGGAAAGGAACAGTGAAATTATACACAAGTTTTTTAAAGAAATGGGGACTTCATTGTCTTATTAAAGGAGTCAAACCATTAAAACCTACAATAGCCCAAATTGTAAGATTTCTAAGAATATTAGAGGATGAAGGCTGAGGATTTGGTGCAATTAATGCAGTCGTGGGTCAGGGCCCGCCCACCCTACCCTACCATGACTATCACGTTTGCTTGTGCCAAAACAAAAACAGTATCCATATAATATTGAGATCATTTTTTATCCTATAAAGTATGTAAAAGATTGCTGGACCCAGATGTGCTTCCTTCTCCCTGACCCACGACTACCCGAGGCTAGTACCATGGGAAAACGCCAGTTATCCATCATCTGTACCCAGGTAAGACTCGTAAATCTATACTATTATCTGACAGCTTTGTTTTTTCCTATTTTAAGTACTTGGTTTCATAGAAGTAGAATTTTTATTTCTGCCTTTGTACAAACACTGTTTTAAGGACGGGAACGCCCGAAAGTTACACGTGCTTACAGCCAGGTTGTAAAATATTCCGGAGTTTGGGGGTAGCTAAATAAATTTAAAGAATTACTATTGTATATGCATATAATGATATAAAGGTAATGAAGGTCGGGAATTAGAATCTCAGCCGAATCAAACCAATGACTTGCAAAATTGATACTTGTCACTACCTAGTCTCGCATTAGGCATTAGTAGGATAGGGCAAGGACTGGCTTGCTCAGTATCAGGATAATGTGACCGAGTGGGAAATCCGGTCGTAGTGCCAGGCAGCCAGTGGGGCAGCACAGTAAAGTTGCCATGAGTGTTCGCTGTCACAAGTCGGTACCCGTCCTGATATAACTTTGCCATGAGTGTTCGCTGTCACAAATCGGTATCCGTCCTGATATAACCTTAGATGGACATAAAAACACCAACAAACAACAAGGCATGAATGACCTTATTGAAATGCTTGCCGTGTATCCATGACTAACTGCCCTGGTTTCCGGTCACTCACCGATAGCGGAGAGAAGAAGCTGCCGGCTAAGTTCCAGCTGCTCGCGGCTGCCAATCAGCAGGACACTGCGCCTGACTCCGATGACGAGGGACCGGGGCTGGTGGTCGATGAGAACCCAATCAAACCCAAGAAGAAGGCCAAGACTACGCCACCCAAAAAGGCTGCCCCGCCATCTGTGTCTGCAGCAGCTGTTGCAGCGCACCTGGCGGTAGCCGCATCAGACCGCAGTAAATTGAAACTACCAGGTAAGAGGAATTCTCCCCGTTTAACACAGGGTTCGTACCCAGGTCATATATTGAATTTGACAAAAAATATAAGCATTAAAAAGGGTATATATTGGCATAATTTTGGTCATAAGATCATATAATGGTCATATATTCAATTTTGTTTAGATGGGCCCTTCCATCTATGGCTCTAAAAAAGCGTTGGAAAGGCTTAATGGAAGAACTAAATACAAAAAGGTCATATTGGGGGGGGGGGGGGAATCTAGGCCATTTAAAAGTCATATAAAGGTCATATATTCTATCAACAAAAGTAGCATGAACCCTGAAACATGCCAAAGCAACTTTTATTTAGATGATCAAATTTGTTTTTTTGGAGAGTCATGGTCTGAGGGTCTTTGGAGTCAAGTTGTCAGCACCATTCACTGCCATCTGTGATGTAGAGTAGGGCAGATTACCGACTTTGAAAGTACTGCAAACCCCTACTCTAACCTAAAGTAAATTTGAATGTTTTTGAGTATGCCTTATGACCTATATAAGTAAACTCGTCCCTTCCCTCTATAACGTCACATAGCTACTAATAACAGCTATGATGTAGAGTCTACTGGTGCTGGTCAGACCAATCCTGACCTATTCGGTTCAAGCTCAGATAGCCAAATCAAAGTGTCATCTTTCATACCGGGCGCTGTGGCCGAATCGGTAGAGCAGCGGCCTCGCGTGCAGGAGACCGGGAGTTTCGTTCCCGGTCGAGTCAAACCAATGACTTATAAAATTGTTACTTGTTACTTCCTAGCCTGATGCTCTGCATTAATAGGATAGGGCAAGGACTGGTTAGCTCAGTGTCAGGATAATGTGACTGAGCAGGATATCAAGTCATGGTGTCAGTAGCTTGATTTCCCAGTTTGGCAGCACTATATATAAAGTCGCCATGAGTTGGCACTGTCACAAGTCGGTACCCGTCCTGATATGACCTTAACAGGGTTGCCAATCCTTAGGGTTTCTCCATATGGTGTACAATATTTTGTCACCAGCATCACCTTACGCCGATATTCCGGTTTTTCATTTTCCAATTTGGCAACCCTGCAATACCATCAATATAGTATTAAGTACTATTCCCAGACCCCACAATATAACATCACTTAAGATCTTCTGGTTTTTCATCCAATGTTGGCAACACTGCCTTTGATATTGCCAGGACCGAAAACTCCAACAAAACCAACCAACCTTTCCCATTGTCCTCCCCCCCCCCCCCCCCCCTCTACAACCTCCCTCCAGTGGTGGGCGTGAAGACGGAGCAGATGATCGGCATCGCTGGCTTATTGTGTCCAAAATGCACCACACAGCATCTAAGATTTTAAAATTTCTCAAACAACCTACCAACCAACCAACCAACCTCTCGTTGTCTTTCCCCAGTGGCGGGCGTGAAGACGGAGCAGATGTTCGGTATCGCCGGCTGCACGTCGACCCGCACGGAGGAGGTATTCACGCAGCTGAAGGACGTGCAGACGATGCAGGACCTCAAGGACATCCTGCCAGACGTCGTGCTGCCCGAGGGCCTTGAGCTGGGCGGCGACGACCTCATGGTCGACCGCATGAACATGCCCACCATCCGGGGGGGCCTTAACGGCAGCATCGCCGACATACTGGAGGCAAGCGGCTATGGCACTGAGACTGACTTCAAGATCGATGACGACATCGAGTAAGGCGGGTTTTTTTTCAGCAAAGCGTCACGTGTTAATGCTTGTATGAGAGCAGTAGAATGAATGCTATCCAGCGGTGTGTTGATTGGTTGGTTGATTGTTGGAGTTTTATGTCATGGCAACATCTAAGGTCATAACCGGGCGCGGTGGCCGAATCGGTAGAGAGCGGGCCTCATGTGTGGGAGATCGGGAGTTCGGTTCCTGGTCAAGTTAAACCAATGGCTTATAAAATTGATACTTGTCGCTTCCTAGCCTGGCTGTGTGCATTATTAGGATGGGGCAAGGACGGGTTAGCTCAGTGTCAGGATAATGTGGCATATCAGATCACAGTGCCGACGGCCTGATTTCCCAGTGGGCCACCTTATAAAGTCGCCATGAGTGCACACTGCCACAAGTCTATATGATCTGTCCTGATATGATCTTAGATGTTGCCAGGGCGGAAAACTCCATCAACCTCCGTAATTTTTTATATTTATCAATTAACCTTAAACAAAATGCCACCGAATCAACATGTTTATGAAAACAATTTAGTAGTTTGAATCCCGTTCTTACATGACTTAGATGTTGCTAAGGGCGATAATATAGGGACAACAAAGATCTGTACAGGGCCTGCAAAGTCTTGAAATGTCTTGTACTTCATTTTCCTCATTTCTAGGCCTTGAAAAAGCCTTGAATTTAACCTATTTTGGGTGATTAGTCTTGAAAAGACTTGAATTCAATTAAACTGTCCCCACTGATTTAAATTAGTTTGAAATTGCCATTTACCATTGTCTTGTTTTTTCCTGAAATCCCAATAAAAAGTCTTGAATTCCTATCAAATACACCCTTGAAATAAGCCTTGAATTCCATATCTTCACATATGTACGGACCCTGCCACTTTCATCATCACCAATGACTTTAAATTCCTATCAAAAACAGCCCTAAAAAATCTTGAAACAAGCCTTGAATTCCATATCTTCACATGTGTACGGACCGTGCCACTTTCATCCCTACTGGATAGCTCAGTGTCAGGATAATGTCACTGAGTGGGATATCGGGTCATGGTGGTGGCGGCCTGATTTCTCAATGGGGCGTCAACACATTCCCTTAAGGGGAGACACGGCTGATCGGAACATGAATTTGGGTCAAACTGGTGATTTCTGGTTTTTAGTGTACTAATTTGGTGTAAATGATATGTTTTTTGGACAGATAATTACTTGACTGGATATTTTTGTATATAATATGGGATTCTAGATGATGATACTGGACATTACCATTTGAAAAGAAACACTTTGTGAACTTTGAAGCTTTTTTTCTCAGAACTGCTTTTCCCGGGGTTTTGCCAATTTGCCCCCTCTAAAAATGTGAGTTATAATTGTAGTAGAAAGTTGAAACTTGGCAGTCTTATGTAAAAGTTGCTGCTGAGTGCAATATGATGGTTAAAAACACTGTATCTTTCATAGTTCAAGAGCTAGGGATGGAGACACAAAAATTGACTTGAATTTTTTTTCCTCGGGTTCGTCAAGATCCTTCATCATATGACCCCTACTCAAGATAGAGCTTTGAAACTCTGCAGATATGCTTCTCTTGATACAAAGAATGTGTGCTCCAATTTTCAATCCTCTATCTTTAATAGTTTTTGAGATACGGAAATCACCCAAAAATCACCAGTGTCCCGCCTTAAGGACTTGGTCCTCCATATCTAGCTTAGATACTAGTGTACCCATTAAGCATCTATTTCAATTTGGTCTACCTCTAGTATGCTAAAAAGTAAATAAACAAAGTCGCCATGAGTGCGTACTGTCACAAGTTGGTACCCTTCCTGATATGACCATAGATGTTGCTTAGGACGTATAACCCCCAACACACTACAACAACTTTGATCCCATCTCTTGTGCGCAGGCGCCGGCGCGCCGCCTCGCCGACGATGCGTGACGCGATCCAGGGCATGCTGTCCATGAGCCGCATGACGGGGCCGTCGCCGCTGACGATGGGCGGCGCCTCGCCCTTCATCGACACCAAGCCCAAGACGACGATCCGCCTGCAGCGCGAGCAGCGGGAGGCGCGCGGCCAGAAGCGCAAGTACACCTACAACGACGACACTGGCGAGGGCATGCCCACCTGCTTCAAGGATGAGGAGTACGGTCAGTGGGCGTCCTCCCTCCCTCTTTCTTCTACTGTCCTCCCTCGATTCCGCCCTCCCTCCCTTCCAACTCTCCCTCTACATCCCTCGCCGTTTCCTTCCTCCCTCTGCCCTGCTTCCTCCCACCCTCTCCCTCTTCCATCCCTCCCTCGGCCCTCTCCCACTCTGACCCACCATCCATCCCTTCCCTTCCCTCCCCTCCCCTCCCTTCCCCCTCCCTCTCCCTCTCCTTCCTCCCTATCCCTCCCTCTCTCCTTCTCTCCCCTCCCTCCCTTCTTCCCGCCCTCTCTCCGCTTCTCTTCCTTTCCTTCCTTCCTTCACTCCCACTCCTCCCTCCTCTCCCCCCCCCCCCTTTCCCAGTCTCCCTTCCCTTTCCCGTCTTCCTCCTCCTCTCCCTCCCTCCCTCCCTCCCTCCCTCCCTCCCTCCCTCCTCCCTCCCTCCCTCCCTCCCTCCTCCTCCCTCCCTCACTCACTCACTCACTCCCTCCCTCACTCACTCACTCCCCCTCCCTCTCTCTGTCCTTCCCCTCTCCTACTGTCTGATGTTCTATAGTACCTTCGCTGAGTAGCGAGTTTGTAAGAAAATATTATATGAATCTGAAATGTAAACCGGATCTGGAAGACTAGTGCCTCGCGGTGAGACGGGAGTTACTTTTTAATTTGTTGAGTGGATATTTAGATAGCATGGAAGGAAGTTGGTTGTTCTCAATCACTATAGAATGTCTTATATTCCATATAGCTAAAGAGTAAAGTGTTAACTTAGCAACTGTTAATATTGTGTTACCATAAAACAGCTTGTTTTCTTTCTGTATTTTCAGTTTACCCGACGTTAGACTTGTCTGACAATGAGGACGACCATGTATTTAAACCGCGAGGCCGGCAAAAGAAAGATGAAACATGGAACCCCAAAGGTAAATTATAATACCGTCATCCTCCTCCTAGTGGTTCCCATGAATAGGGCTTGCCGGCCAAGATAACGCTAGGTGGTGCTAATGTACTATCAGTCCGTACTTTTTATGTACTATCAATCCACATCATCTCACTCGGAATCATTGTTCTTTATTTATGTACGCTACTCTAACCAAAATTGTGCTAAATATTGCCACACGTATATAAGATGGCATAATTAAACTTACTTTGATCAGATGTACCTTAAGAATCTGGAGAAAGGGTTTCGTTTATTGTTAATGTTGACTGTTTCTCCCTTTTCGGCCGGGGTTCGAAACTCACAACCTACCAAAACAGGAGACAGATGCTCAATCATTCGGTCATCTCGTCGAGCTAAGGCTCCATAGTCCGATGAAGCATCAAGTTTTCCAAAACCAAAACACGCACCAAATTTGATTCTACATAACTAACTTAGATACTGGCACAATTATTAAGCATTTGTTGCTACATAGAAGTGTATACATAATCAATTTAATAGAACTTGTTATTGCATAAGCCTGCCGTGTCAGAATTTTGACATGCTTGCCAAAATTTATTTGGCATGTTGTGACTTCAAATATCTCCAAAGTTAGCCCCAAAGAGTTAATACTAATCATAATGCTGTGGTCTTGTCACACTAGCCAAGCTCGAGCCGACCACCCCTAAACCAGAGCGGCCACAGCGAGAGGGCACACGGCGAGAATCGGTGGAGAGTGGGCTGGCAGCCGCCGCCGCCAGACTCGCCACGCAACCTGTAAGTTCATGTACCCATTCTACAACTAGTTATGCTGTTATTACCAGTGGGAATATCAGGTCATGGTGCTGGTGGCCTGGTCTCCTAGTGGGGCAGCACTATAAAGTCACCATGAGTGCACACTGTCACAAGTCGGTGCTGTTATTACCAGTGGGATCGTGGGTTCGAACCCTGGTCGAGTCAAACCAATGAATTAAAAATTGATATTTGTCACTTCCTAGCCAGGCGCTCGGCATTATTAGGATAGGACAAGGACTGGTTGGCTCAGTGTCAGGATAATGTGACTGAGTGGGATATCAGGTCATGGTGCTGGTGGCCTGGTCTCTTAGTGGGGCAGCACTATAAAGTCACCATGAGTGCACACTGTCACAAGTCAGTACCCATCCTGATATGACCTTAGATGTTGCTAGGATGTAAAACAACAACAAACAACAACATTACCAGTCACTTGTTTCATCAGATGGGTCACGGTTCTATAATGAGCTGAACTATTAAAATCAATCCATTGTCTTATCAGCTGGGTCGTGGTTCTATAATGAGCTGAACTATTAAAACCAGTCTCTTGTCTTATCAGCTGGGTCGCAGTTCTATTATGAGCTGAACTATTAAAACCAATCCCTTGTCTTATCAGCTGGGTCGCAGTTCTATGATGAGCTAAACTATTAAAACCAGTCTCTTGTCTTATCAGCTGGGTCGCAGTTCTATAATGAGCTGAACTATTAAAACCAGTCTCTTGTCTTATCAGCTGGGTCGCAGTTCTATAATGAGCTGAACTATTAAAACCAGTCCCTTGTCTTATCAGCTGGGTCGCAGTTCTATAATGAGCTGAAGTATTAAAACCAGTCCCTTGTCTTATCAGCTGTCACTTCTAACATTGAAAAACAATACATTGAAAAGCAAATTCTTATTGACGCTATCACAGGTATGTACGTGCATATAGTGTACTGTTTGCCCTTATTGCAGCCACCAAAGCGGCAGTATATTCGAAAGAAACCAAAGTCGTCCAAGCCTGAGCTTGGTGGCAGCCCTCCACAGCCGGGGACAAGCTTTGAAACACCACTACCAAGTAAGTCAGTCCATCTGTACTTTTTCAATCCAAATCCGGATGGCCGAATGTGTTAAGCTGAATGAGTTAAGCGCCCATATTCCGTTTTGATAGATCGTGGGATTCGAACCCACGGGTTCGAACCCTGATTTAGTCAAATCAATGATTTAATTGATTCTTGTCGTTTCCTGCCAGACGCTCAGCATTATTAGGATAGGGCAAGAACTGGTTGGCTGTGTCAGGATAATTTGACTGAGTGGGATATCAGGTCATGGTGCTGGTGGCCTGGTCTCCCAGTGGGACAGCACTATAAAGTTGCCATGGGTGTGCACTGCCACAAGTCGGTACCCGTCCTGATATGACCTTGAATTATGCTAGGACATAAAACAACAACAATCAAACAAAATATTGCTTAATTTATATAATATCAAAATAAAAAAGTGAAATAGTTGTTTGTCAACTGTGACATGCACAACATGCAAACCTGGATTCTGCTATTATTTGGAACGATTTTTGCTATTATTTGGAAGATTTACATTTTTTGGTTTCCATGTCACACTTTAGTGCCCAGTTTCAGAGAATGACCGACTTTTTCAATACAAATAGCCAAATCTGTTGGAGCTAATGATTGACAGGTCGGTCACTCTAGCCACTGTCCGAGCAGTGTTTGTAAATAGCCACCACAAGATGCCACTCAGTAAGCGGCATCATCTGAAAGGTGGGCACCTAGGAGGGTTATAAAGACTAACATTAAATGCGGCACTGTGTGACCTGGAGTAAGACACATCCATCAAATAAGTGCCCCGAAAGGCCATGACCTTAAAGTATAGTCCAATTAAACATGACATTTTTAAGACCATAACACTCACCTATATTTGATTCTACATATCTAACTTAGAGACTGATGCACTTATTCAGCATTTGTCACCACATAGGGCACGCTGAGTCAATTTAATAGAACCTGTTATTGCATAAGCCTGTGGTGTCAGAGTTTTGGCGTGCTTGCCAAAGTTAAAGTTGCATAGTCCGATGGTTTTGAGTTTCAGAAATTGTCTGAGATAAATACATTAGGTTGAGCGTTATAATGTACCTTACTTTAGCTTGAAGTAACTTTTATTTTAAATGGCTTACTTTTTAGATAAGTGCAACCATGCCAAATTAATTTTGGCAAGCTTGCCATAACTCTGACACCATAGCATTCTGCAGTAACGTGATCTATTCAATTGCCTCACTATTCCCTTCTGTGTGGTGACAAATGCTTAATAAGTGCATCAGTATCTAAGCGAGATATGTAGAATCAAATTTAGATCATTGTTTTGGTTTTGAAATTTGATGATTTCATCGGACTATGCAGCTTTAATTTAGCATGTCTGCACTTCAAATATCTCCAAAGTTAGCCATTTAAAACCAATGTTACCGCGAACTAAAGTAAAGTAGATTTTGTTCCATTGTATTTCAGCTTCTCCCATACCTGTAGTTCCAACGTCGCCACAGGCAAAGCCAGGTAGCAGTAAAGTGGCAGCCTTCACAGGTATGTGCGAGGGGTGGAGTTCTTCTTCGTATTGACTTATTGCATGTCGCTAGGTTATTTTCTTTTTGAAAAGGGTACAGGGCCTGCAAATTCTTGAATCGTCTTGAACTTCATTTTCCTCATTTCTAGGCCTTGAATTTAACCTATTTGGGGTAATTAGTTTTGAAAAGCCTTGAATTCTATTAAACTGTCCCACACTGATCTAAATTAGTCTAAAATCGCCATTTGCCATTGTTTCATTTTTTCTCAAATCCAAATGAAAATAGGCTTGAATTCCTATCAAAAACAGCCTTGAATTCCATATCTTCACATGTGTACGGATCCTTCAATTAATAGTTTTACATTTGGTGCTGAATATCAGCAATAGGTAGTTAATGACATCATACTTCAGTTTGTAGTGAATTATGATCAGTCTAGCTGCTGCTGCCACCTAGTGTTGAACATTAGCAATCAATAGGGGGTTAATCCATAATATTTCAGTTTGTAGTGAATTATGATCAGTCTAGCTGCTGCTGCCACCTAGTGTTGAACATTAGCAATCAATAGGGGGTTAATCCATAATATTTCAGTTTATAGTGAATTATGATCAGTCTAGCTGTTGCTGCCACCTAGTGTTGAACATTAGCAATAAATAGGGGGTTAATGACATAATATTTCAGTTTGTAGTGAATTATCATCAGTCTAGCTGCTGCCACGGAGTTTTGAACATCAGCAATAAATAGGGGCTTAATGACAGAATATTTCAGGCCGTATTCGATTAACACGACTCGGGTCACCCGAGTTGCTAGAATTTCAAATCGAACACCGCGAGTGGACTTGACAAAAACACATGCCATGTGCAAAAAGGCCCAACCCCAGTAACCCATGTCCTGGCTGGGGTTGGCTAGGAATGATGACGTCACATTTGCGCTGGTACCGTCCTGCAGGATAACAGCTACCTGTACCAGTCCTACATGATTTTTTTTGGTAATAACCCAGATTAATGAAATGGAAATATAACTAAACTATGCAATCATAAAACACTTTAAATCTTATTTTGCTATAGTTATATCGGTTATTTAAAAAAAAAAGATTTTGATTAAGCCACCATTTTTTCCACCTTGAGCATGGAGAAGCGTATTCGATTATTCGATCCGAGTCTGTAGGATGCCCCAAAAAGTGGCTCGGGTGACCCGAGTTGATTAATCGATTACGCCCTCAGTTTGTAGTGAAATATGATTAAACCAGCATTAATGGTTAATGTCAAAATTTCAGTATGTAGTTAATTATGATCAGTCTAGTTGCTGCCACCTGGTGTTGAAAACCAGCAATAGGTCTAGTCATCATTGGCCTTGGGAAGTCTCAATTGACCAATAACAATGTGTTGTACTTTGGATCAGTGCTGTGTAACAGAATAGAAGCACCGAAATAATTTTGTTTTAAAGTAAGTGCATGTACATCACTGATAGATGAGTTTTTTTATTAACAGGCGGCAAAAAGGCACAGAAGAAAGGAATGGCCACAGCGAAGCAACGTCTAAGCAAAATACTGGGCTTCAAAAAGATGTTCCGGTAAAAGTCGTCGATATACGAAACGATCTTCCGATGGCAAGATAATCTCATATACCAGAAACGCAACGGTGCTTCCAAAATGGTGAACATGTCGACTAATTGTTATTCATGAATATTTCGAGTGAAATGCTACAATATATGTGTATTGTATAATTATATATATATATTTATACATGTGTATATATATTAATGTATATATATATATTTATGCATAAATGTATATATATATAAATATATATATATACATTAATATATATACACATGTATAAATATATATATATAATTATACATATATATATATATTATATATATATATATGTGCATACATATATATATATATACATATATTTATATATATATATATATATATATATATATATCTATATATATACCGTATTCTCACGGGTTAACGCCCTTGGCATTTAAATTGGCAAATCACTGAAGTGGGAATAGGCGTTTACCCGCACATGGGTGTTGAAGGGTGGGCATTTACAAAATATTGGCCAAGTGGGGTTGGGCATCAACCCGCACGTGGGTGTTAATCCGTGAGAATACAGTATATCATATATTCACTCTGTAGAGGATTTGCATGTTTCACGAATGTCTTCATTGGGCTATTCTGTTTTAGGATCACTTTTGGACATAATTGTGCATAGTATCGATGATAGTGAACTTGGTCCTCAACAAGGCATCTATCTGGAGAGTAGATGAAGTAGGGTTGGGTTGGACAGTGGGGCGCGATAACAGACTAGTCAGTATATTGCTTTACAGAGTCGGCGTCCATTTACTTTAAACTCAGAGAGTGTGCGCTGCGTTGCGTGTGGATTAGCTGTATTCGACAGCGAAAGCTTTGTGGCGAACAGAGCTCTGTGTTTACTCCCTTGCGCATCGTGGTGTACATTCTCCGGGGAGAGAAGTGAGCTGAGCTGAGGGAGCACAGTTGTGTATACAGATACTGGTAAGTATCGAATGATGGCAGCAATTCTAGTTTTTTAAGTGTGCACCCTCTCCGACGGTCCACGTAGCAAGTAGCGGTGTTTGCAATATATGTATATATATATTATATATAGGAGCATGTTCAAAATATAGGAGCATATAGCGGATTTAGACTTTAGGGGTGGAAAATCATTTCTAGTTTACTACGGGTGTATTTGTCGAATTTGACGGGCCAGTTTGTCACGGTAGCAAAGTGTATATTGACTGTTGATAACGGGCGGTGTGAGTGAGTGAGTGAGTGAGTGAGTGAGTGAGTGAGTGAGTGAGTGAATGAATGAATGCATGAATGAGGAGTGGGTGTGGGCGGGTGGGTGATTGAGTGAGGGGGTGAGTGAGTGATGGGTGGTTGGGTGGTTGAGTGAGTGAGCAAGTGAGTGCTGATTTATGTGTGTGTGTGTTTAGCATGATGGCATATGTAAGTAGAAGTTGCAGATGCCCAATTGAGGTGCATTCTGAGCTCGTAAATATAATCTTTCGGTGGACGACACCTTCCATAATACCAAAAAAACCTCAGGTGACTTTCATCCTGGTGTTAAAATGAATGCACTATGTATTGTACAAATTTAGGTGGAAATGATCGAAATGTACATTTAAAGAAATGACCCCCCCCCCCCCTTCAGAGTGAATCGGACTTCAAATTACCGAATATATTAAAAAAGCAATAAAGGCAATCATGAAGTATTTCGTGGTGGGTGAATTACCAATGACGTAATATGGAAGTAATTAAAGAAATTGAATCAAATTGTAGTCATTTCATACAATGTGTAATTATTATTGTTATCACGATTAAATGTTGGTATTTTTAATGGGTTTAGTGTTGTTCAAGATCCGAGACCCATTATGCTTGCATATTTCAAACAGTGGAATTGTTGTTGATAAGAACTTATTATAATAATGAGCCAATTGGAATAATCATGGTTGTATATAAGAAAGCCTAACATGTGGTCATGTTCCAATTTATAATGAGTCTCTTCTAAAAAGTACTATTTAAAGCTGCATAGTCTGATGAAAACATAAACGTTTCTAAACCACACCACTTGTCTAGAGTTGATACTTTATGGCCACCTTAGATTAAGGTGTGTTATTAAACATTTATGTCTGCATACAAGAAATATTAAATCAATTTAATATGACTTGTCACCGTTGAAGCCTATGTTCAGCATTTTGACATGCACTCCAAAACTAATTTGTCATGTTTTCACTTAAAATATTTTCAAAGTTAACCTTCATGATCAACCGAATATATGTAACTAAAATAAACCACTGCAAGTTTTTAGTTTCTGACATTTTCTGAGATAAATACATTAGGTTGATCGTTATTATGTCCCTACTTTAGCTTCAAGTCACTTATTTTATTTAAATTGGTGTTCTTTGTGGCAGAGTGGTTAGAGTGTCTGCCTTTTTTCGAGGTCGGACTCCTAAACTGAAGGTCGGTGGTTCTATTCCCCATGCCCATTTGGATTTCCACTGCTGTGTATAACTTACAGCGTCATCAAAGGCCAGTTGCTCTCATGCCATGTCTATGTGGTGTGGGAGGATAAAAATCCCTTGGGTCGGTAAAAGTGTAGGCTCGGGCTTTCTATCGACAAACTGTCTAATGGTGAAAATAAGTCTATTCAGGCTTATCCATAATAGGCAGTATAAATCTTCAAGAAAACTTGTGCGATATTTGAAGTTAAACCATGCAAAATTAATTTTGCTAAGCATGCCAACTCTCTTGACATCATAGTATTTTGCAGTAACAGGTTCCCTTTTGTGTGGTGCTGGCATGTGATTTCTCCAGTTTTAACTGGAATTCAGTTTTTTTTCTCGCCGTCGAAACCGGTGTGGCGGTTTCAGCGCCCGGTCAGTTTCAGCGGCCTGCGCGGATTTTCGCACGTTGCGGCGAGCACTGCTATTTGTTTTGTTTACAGTCGGCGATTCGACGCTGATCTAGCTGCTACGTTAATATCGCTTGGAATTTAAGGTTAATTTAATTAAATTTCATTATTTGAGTATGTAATTCTGTTAAATATGATCGCATTCAATAGATTTCGGCCTAATCGGTCCCTAACACTGCCGGGCACCAGCTATAGTTACAGCTGAGCTTGTAGCCGGCGAGGCCACGGGTGTTTTGCATATGTCTTAAAATCCGCGCATGTGCAGAAGCCACGACAGGCCGCTGAAACTGACCGGGCGCTGAAACCGCAACACCGGGATTCCGTTATTTTTTAAATTCTGGTGTTTTTTCTCGCCACCGAAACACATCTGAATTTCACTATTTGCATCCCTCTCACGACTCAGTGGAATGCATTTCAGGGGTTTTTTCCTGCACCAATCATATGCCTGGTGGCGACAAATGTTTGATAAGTGCACCAGTATCGAAATTAGATAAGTAGAATAAAATTTAGATAATTGTTTTGGTTTTGAAAATTTGATATTTTCATCGGACTATGCAGCTTTAAGAATATTACTGGCTTGTGCAACAGTATGCAACTTAAAACTCACTAAAACCTCATGCACAAATTTCTTTTGACAAATGTGCATCATATCAGGTTTTATTTCTCTGGTGTATTTCAATAGTTCAATTGTGGAACAGAATTATTGTACAATGCACACTCGGGTGTGTGTCAAATGGAGATGGTGTAATGTGGGGGTTGGGGGGATGAGGGAAACACCACCAGGGCCGCGTTCAAGATATGCCTCAGAGTCAACTCCGCGACGGCTCCGCAACATCTTTTTGTCCTATTTGCTTTCCGGGTGTGCCTCAGTCGCTTTAGAGAAGTCACGCTTTTCAGGTAGGAGGCAAAAAGCACCTCCAAAATGGACACTCATTTCAGTGGTTTCAGCCAATCAGAGCTGTTCTTTTCAATTGCAAATGGCTGCACCCTATGGAGGCCACCATTTTTGAGGCAACCAACAGTTATAAGCCGTTCAGACTAGCGCGACATCCAGAATTTCTCCGAGGCGCACCCTGAACACGGCCCTGAGCTAGCTAGCTATACAGCAAATTTATGCAGATTATCGTCGAGTACTTTGCGCGACTTCTTATGCAGACAGAACAAGGTGGGGCCTGAACTGGGTCAACACCCTTTTTGATTAATGAAAGTGCCTGATAGTAGTAATTAGATGTGGGTGAATTGGAAGTAACTTACGGAGGATGCCTGGACTCTGTAGGATGGTGGGTTCGAGGCCTAAGTCAGGCCATGATCTCAAAGTCGGCTTAAATGAAGCAGGTTGTGACAAATGGCTCTTTAAAAAAAAGTTTTTTTAAAGTAAGTCTTTTGCACAAAATATGAAATCTTTGCACCCAATCGACAAGTCCCTTCACCTAATTTTACCACTTAAAAGTTGCATAGTCCGATGGTTTTTTGAGTTTCTGTCATTTTTCTGATATCAATATATCAAATTGATTGTTATAATATAGCTTACTTTAATTTGAAGTTAATTTGATTTAAAATGGCTAACTTTTTAGATATTTGAAGTGTAAAAATTCCAAATTAATTTTGGCAAGCATTCCAAAAGCCTCTGACACCACAGGCTTCTGCAGTAACAAGTTCTATTAAATTGACCTCGTATTTATTTCCTTCTATGTGGCGACAAATCTTTAATAAATGCAGCAGTATCTAAATTAGATATGTAGTATCAAATCTAGGTCAGTGGACTGTGCAGCTTTAAACACACGGCATAGACATGCGTGTGTAAGCTTATTGTCAACTTGTCTGCGTGACGATTCTATTTAATGGCTAATTTATAATAACAGTAGCCGGTAATAGCTTCCTAGTTAGATCACCCTAATTGTGCAGCTGTAGTCAAATGCTACTAGAAAGATAGACTTTAAGAAGACGAGTATCATTGTATACAACCGATTGTACTAAATAATTTCATTACTCATATTTAAAGTAATACAGACTTGCCCACCTCAAATTTCCTATTTGGGTACTCCAGTTGGAAAAAAAAAATTGTCTACAGTAAAACATCCCTAACCGACCACCCCCAAAGATCGATCGCTTCCCTATATTGATCGCTTTATTTGGGTCCCAACAATACCATTGTAACCATATTCTAACTCCCTAAACCGACTACCTCCCTAAACAATAAGTTTTTCAAGGGAGTATAATAGGCCGACTTCAGAATGTTGGCGTACAAAATTGTTATTTTGTATATTGACATACTCCGGCTTAAAACTGTACAAAATACGCCAGAATTGTATGGGTAGGCAGGTCTAGTAAGATAGCCAGAGGTGTCGCGTAGTGTGTATAACATGATGGTGGTCTTTATCATTTTCATTCTGTATTAACACTTGTGTATATATATCACGTTGTAGTTATTTATTGTCACATTAAATATTATGGTTTACATGATTGGTCACCAAACGTGAAGCATTTTGAGGCAGCCAAAATAGGTAGCTTGGATGTTATCTTATATAAGATACTAAACAGCCCTACGAAGGGAGGTGTATTTTTGTTTGTGTAGATTTCTTATTCCATGACCCTCATTTTATTACGCATAATATGCCTGTGTGATTTTTGGTTCTGTATATTAATTACATTTATTTGTCATGTTAAAATCCGATCATAATTCCATCATGTCATTTTGAACAAATTACTTCCTCTCGCACAATTATCCAAGCATGGTGGTTTATTTTGGTAGACATGGAAATGAGGAACTGGCCCTCGGGCTGAGTGGAGAGATGGGAGTATTTTGGAACAATTTCGGCTAAGAAAGTTGTACTAGAACTTATGTGCTTAATAAGCAATTGTTTGGGTATTTTTCTTATGTATTTTTACCTTTTAGATTTATACTGCCTATTAATCTGAATAATTCTACCGGGCATTGTGTCATTTGTGGGTGCAAATTGCGATTACGGTTGGCAAGCACCTAATATGTGTACATAGGTTGTTTCCCTTAGTTTAGAATGTTGAGATTGGTAGAGGTATATGTGTTGTACAGAAAGTGGTCTGTGCTTACTCGACAGGGGAATAGAACAGTTTACACGAGGTCGTCTTTGTGTTCCAACATACGAGGAACTACATTACTTCAAATAAATGTGCTATTTTGTAAATAAGATTTCTGTTCGAGTATCCTTATATTACATCCTAAGACATGAGGATTTTCCCTTTTCCCATAACAGTAGTCTTAAGCCGTGTTCACACACACAACTTTAGGCCGAACTAGATGAGGCAAACTAGTGTCGTGTCCACACACGGAGCGGTTTAAGGCAGAAATCGATATCTGCGCATGAGCAAGTCCATACTAACCAGCACCAGTTTCGGTTAGTCGACGTCGCCACGAGAGAGTGTGGGTTCGACCTAGATATGCATGGACTGAATCGTATTGGTTTGGAACGGTCAAAACTTCTGCTGGGCAGTGAAAACCTTAAAATAAATCATGAAAAAAATATATGTGCACCTCTAGCAGGTTCATAGACCAAATTATATTATATAGTGTGACATGCTTAATCCGCCTCAAGTAAACCGCTACTGTCCACACAGGCAAGGTGGGCCGACTTAAGCTAGTTCGGTTCATATAAGCTACCTCGCGACGCGGTTTACATGCGCCGAACTAGTTGAGGCGAATCAGCCCTAATCCGCTTCAGCGTCCCGTCCACATGGCGAATGTGAGGCGAACTAGTTGAGGCGACTTAACACCCGTGTGTGAACACAGCTTTAGAGGTTCATTCAGTTTTCAACATTTTCACAATCATACAGAGTGTGCGCATACACCACGGAAGTGGTGGGAAGAGGGGTGGGGGTATGAATTTTATGATTTATAAATGTTTATCTAAACTGTCATATTCTGTGATAAAATGGTTATGCTTTACTGCTGTGTTGGGGATGGGGTATGGAAAAGTAGTACTCCTTGTAGGACTGAAAATGTTGACAACTTTAAATGACCCTCTTCATAAATATAGATTAATTTTTTAATTGGGGCTGGAAAGTAAGAAATGGCATAATTAAACTCTCTCTACGTGGAGGAAGAGTATTATATACCTTATTTAAAATGTGTCCGTTATAAAAGAATGTTCAGTGAAGTGCAAAAAAAAGGTTTTAAAACTGTCATGGGGAGTGCTGCAATGGGAACATTGTTCCTAAAGTGGTGTTTCAACTATCTAGGATCCCTCATGCAATCGCCCTATCCACGCGGCTCCTTGTCCGAGAAGTCAGCGCAACTACACTCGTTCACTGGAATCCTAAGGCTAAGGCTTAAAAAAATAAGGCTTAAAAATGATTGATGGCCATAATGCTTACAATTACAAACATGCAGATAAAGGACCTACTTGTGTACGTGACGCCTTGCCTTAGATGCCAGTGGTAGTCACAAGGTCTATAAGGGGCCTGGAAAGTCTTCACTTGCCCCATTTCAAGGCCTTTCAAAGCCTTGAATTTAACCTATTTTGGATAATTAGTCTTGGAAAGCCTTGAATTACATAAACTGTCCCCACTGATCTTAATAGACAATATTCACAATGCATGCGACATCTGACAGTGACGACGAACACTACAGTTGTGGGACCGTTGCCACAGTGCATACAAAAGCTATGGAAATTACTAACTTTCAAATTCACGTATGTCAGTCAAATTTTGGGATATTTTCAAAATTCCAAAAGTATATTGCTTTTGGGTCATTGGAGCTTCCAAGAAAAATTTAATTTTCATGTTTGGACCCTTTTGAAAATTTTAGGAGGGTATCAAACTAGTCAGGCACCATTAATTCACAACGCATGTGACATCTGACGGCGACGACGAACACCACGGTTGCGGGACCGTGACCACAGCACATACATGGTAAAAATCGCCATTCCAAATGCTGATTTCGGACTAAATCCAAATGACAATAGTCTTGAATTACTATCAAAAACAGCCTTGAAAAAGCCATGAATCCCATATCTTCACATGTGTACGGACCCTGCAATTTATGGAACAGGACGGGGCAGTATTCTTGTTTCGTCATTAAGTACAAATTAAAGTTAGGTGCACTGTAAGAAGAATACAACTTCAATGTGGGGTGGCTTCGTCGCAAGACCCAGTGTCAGCAGTATCAAAATGAACAGATTATACAAAAAAGACAATTGGAACGCCTAGTTAGTTATTTTAATCGATCGAAAGAGAATACAGTCTTAGTGCGTGTTAACCGTTCAATAAGTAAGTATAGAGTAAATTGCTTGTAAACAGTAATTTTCAAAAGGATATACCTCTAATGTGTGTGTAAACCACAGACAATTAACATAGTTGTCACTGCTTAACACCAGTGGATCCCTATGCATGACAATATGCATTGCTTTTCCCTGGCACTTACTCTACTTTCCACTATCTTCGCTATTGCTATTTAATCATATTTTATTAACCATGCAGAGAAATTTGCTTAAAAAAACAGTTACGAGGAAGAAGAAAACAAAAGATTCTCCACAAAGTCCAGCCATGTGAAGAACATTCTACATTAATTTAAGTTAAATTAAATATATCTGCACTATATACACACCTGTTTTCCCAACAATTACATATTAACAGTGAATTGGAATTAAGACACTGAAATAACTGAACAAATCTAATTGCTACAATTTAACAAACGAAGGATATGATTTGAATTCGGTTCCTGGCTCATTGAAATAACATGCTTCTTAAAAAAACAATAGGTGATGCAATATTTTAGAAACAAAACAGCTTACCTAGTCTTCAAAATACTGGACAGAATGTGTGTGTGTAAATAAAAAATAAAAACGTATTCGTATAGATTGGCTTATTAGTGTACAAGTTACAATTGCTTGCACATAAATCATTATATAAAATTACACAGGGTGTGAATTGAACGAATAAGCCAAAGTAGCGTAATGATTAGGCCCTACCACTAGAGGGTTTAAGCTGTCGAAGCGGTGGTGGGGGGGGGGGGGGGTATATGGGTGTTAGAAGGAATACTGTGAAGGTGCACCATGCGTAATGTTCTCAGTGATGGTGCATCATGCGTAATATGTTTTCAGTATTATAAGGTAATCACCACAGCGTCATTAACAACAAATTTTAACCAGCGCATTTGAAATCGAAACAACATACTCCACACAGCTTAAAGCGGCATAGTCCGATGGTTTTGAGTTTCTGTAATTTTCTGAGATAAACATATTAGCGTGATCGCTATAATTTATCTCACCGTTTTAAGTCATTTATATTTTAAATGGCTTTTGAAGTATTTGAAGTGCAAACATGCACAATTAATTTTGGCAAGAATGCCAAAACTGACAACATAGGCTTCTGCAGTAACATGTTCTATCAAATTGTCTTCTATGTGGCGACAAATGTTTAATAAGTGCACCTGTACCCAAGTTAGATAGGCAGAATCAAATCTAGATAATTGTTTTGGTTTTGAAAATTTGATGTTTTTATCGGACTATGCAGCTTTAATAAATGCATGTGCAACACAAGATGAAACAAGACAAAAATTACACGCACATATATATATAATTTTATATGTATTTTATATATGTGATATATATATATGTATTTTATATACCTGTAATATATATCAAATACATACATATGTATGGGGGTATTATATATATATACATATATATTAAAACCACTAGAAGTGTTCAGAAAGCACCAGACATGATAGTGATTAATTGCGCGACGACACCCACTGGGTACACCACCCCAGCAACCACATCGACCACGTGGCGGGCACTTGGACAGCAGTGCTGCCCCCTAGAGAGTGACTACAGTACCAGCACGGTCCCTACTTGAAACGGTTGGGTCGGAGTAGACATCACCACCCAACGACCACGCCTGATATGACGCTATACTTTGTCCTGAACAGGAGCAATTTCTTGGTGCCAGCATGGCGCTGGGTTTTTTCCACACAACAGGTCCCACTGCGCCCCCTACATCCCACACAAGTGTGTCCGCAACTACACGGATCGAACCCACGTGGCAGTCTTCTTTTTTTTTTTGTCGCATCAAAGTTGCATAATCCGATGGTTTTTGAGTTTCTTGCCTTTTTGTTCTTCTTAAAAAAAAAAAAAAAGGTTCATCCTTATAATCTACTTTACCGTAGTCTGAAATAACTTTCATTTTTAAGAGTTAAACCCTTGTTGAGTCAAACCAATGACTTAAAAAATGATACTTATACTACTTAGCCTGGTGCTCGGCATTATTAGTGTAGGGCAAGGAGCAATGGAATGAGGAAGACCAATTATCTGCGATTGAAATTTCCCCTGCTTAATCAAATAATGTAGACACAAAAATTATTTAAAAAAAATAAAATTCTAGGCGATATTTGAAGTGAAAACATGCCAAATTAATTTTGGTGCATTCACTGAAAACTGGTCATCATAGGATTCAGCAGTTACAGGTTTTTATTCAATTGATTCAGCATTGCCATCTATGCAGTAAAAAAACAAAAAAAGGGGGGGAAAAGGAGTTTTATATGTGCACCAGTATCCAAGTTGTATATGTAGGATCACATTTAAATAAGTGTTTTCGCTTTAGAAATTTTTTATCTTTTCATCAGATTATGCAACTTTAAACACAGAATGCGCTGGGAACCGTTATTATAAATTCTAATACACATGAATAGTATTGCCAATTGAACAATATTCATCATCATCATCACATGGGGAGTTATGGCTGTGTTGTGAAAATAGTACTGACCGTATGCTATACGTCTTGTACAAAACTAATAGTGTAGGATTTTAGTATATCAGAATACCACCAATGTATATATTCCACTACGTATAAAGTTTACTTGAATACCCATTGTACTTCAGGGTAGGGACAAACCGTAGTATGTTATCAATATGGCGAGGCATTAGCAGGTACATTAGTACGAAGCACTGAGTTACTTCAGTTCGTGAGCAGGCGCTACTTCTGCATGATGCTGAGATTATAATTCACCACTCAGTCAAGTTCACTCAAGTCGAGAGAGATGTGAGCTTGGAAGGTCCAGGCTTTGCAGTTGTTAATATGTAACAACTGTTATCCAAAACAAAACTTTTTAATTGTTAAAAGTTGCATAGTCCGGTGGTTTTGAGTTTCTGTCATTTTCAGAGATAAAGATATTAGGTCATAATCTACCTTGCATTAGCTTGAAGTAACTTTGATTCAAAATGGCCAACTATTTGACATGCAAATATGCCAAATTAGTTTTGGCAACCATAGGCTTCTGAAGAAACAGGTTTTTTAACTATTAAATTGCCTCAGTGTCCCCTTCTATGTGGTGACAAGTTCTTAATAAGTGCACCAGTACCTAAGTTAGATATGTAAAATCAAATTTAGATAATTGTTTTGGTTTTGAAAATTTGATGTTTCCATCGGACTATGCAGCTTTAATTAAAAGCCCTCTGACGTCGGCCTAAGCTGTAACTCCCTCCCAGCAGCTTTACAAATATGTCCACATTAATAATAATAATTTAAAAAATAAAAGTTACGCATTAAAAAAATACCAATTACAATATCATTTCCAGTCTCAGCGAAAAACAACTGGTTGGTCTTGTCACAGCAGGGTTCCTGAGATGGAGGTTGGGTCTAAAATCTTTTTATTCAATTTCTTTTTTTTAAATGCTGCAGCTCACTCACCACCTAAGGGCTTCTAATATAAAGTGCACACATATTCAGCATCCAATGCAGGTAATGGGGTGCCATAATGACAGATTAGTTGACAGATGGCGCTCATGTTACATTTGGTGTAGTTGACTGGCACCCATGCCATGCTTAACTGGTTCAGCTAGTCGATAGGTAGCGCTCATTTTACATTGGGTGTAATCAACTGGAACCCATGCCGTACATAACTGGTTAAGTTCCACCCTCCTGCTGCGCAGAAAAGCACAAGTACTCACGGGAAGCCCATCACTCGAATAACACATTGCAGCAAGTTCTCACAAATAAATTGGCGATGCAAGTTTGTTGCAGAAAACCATTGACACCATAGCAAGGAAAACAATTGTTGGAATACAAATAACGTTTCATCTGAGTTTTGCAACAATATTTGAATAGTGTGATGTATGGGATCACAAGCCAGGTTCAATGATAACACTGCGAAGAGCGCTGCAGTGTGTGAGGTTCCCACTGCGGTGAAACAGTCACAGGATCATGAGCCATGTGCGAGAACACTACTCAGTGAAACCGTGACGCCCATGAAGTGTGCAAATTTTCTTTCCTAACAGGACTTGATTGGAAATCCAAATCTGGCACCAGTCGTGCATAAATTTGTGAGATCAGGTCAAACAGTACAAACGCAGGGCGACCAGTCGAATACAGCCAATGCTACATTGACGCCCATAATTTCTCCACAGCGGCCTCTGTCGGATTAGTACCCCATTACTCAGACGCTCAGCACGTGACGCCCTCTGGTAGTGACGGTGGTTGTGACTCCCTCTGGTGGTGCGTGGTGGCAACCAGCAACTGGCCTAGTTTACCACCGCGGAAGTAGGCATCATATTAACGCCACAAGTGCCGTCACCGCGGTACACTAGGTAGTATCCCTGTGAGGAGATAACGCAACAAGTCAGCATAACCCTCAGTGAACAGCAGAGTATGCGCTAGTTAGTATTCACACAAGGACATGTAAAGGTTGTCAGATTGATTACGCGCGCGTGTGTGTGTGCGCGCGCGTGTGCGTGTGTGTGCGCGCGCGTGTGCGCGTGCGTGCATGTGTATATATATATATATATATATATATGTAAGCTTCATTTTATTTACTGACAAATTAAACTTCATTAATACATATGCACAAATATTCAAAAAGATGACAACACCACTGATCATTCAAAGACCTTCAAAGTCAGACTCATCATCAGGCTCCTCCAGTAACTGCAGTACCTGCTCATTACTAAGAGCATCACTGTAATATTCATCACCAGTGTTAATGCCAATGTCCTCCGAGTCATCATCACTGACTGAGTCAGACTCATCTTGCCACAAGATGTCATCCTGGGTGCTATCCATGCTCCCTTGGGGGGTATCGCGAGTATAACAAGACCTCAGAATAGGACTTTTGTTGTCGTTGTAAATTTCCTCTACTTATATTCAAGTACATATGGTATATCTATCTATATATCTTTCCTCTACTTATATTCAAGTACATATGGTATATCTATCTATATATCTATCTACACGACCAGACGGGATGGCCGAATGAGTTAGAGCGTCTGTCTCCCGTGTTTGTAGATCGTGGGTTCGAACCCTGGTCGAGTCAAACCAATGACGTAAAAATTGATACTTGTTGCTTCCTAGCCTGGTGCTCGGCATTATTAGGATAGGGCAAGGACTGGTTGGCTCAGTGTCAGGATAATGTGACTGAATGGGATATCAGGTCATGGTGCTGGCGGTCTGTTCTTCCAGTGGGGCAGCACTATAAAGTCACCATGAGTGCGCACTGTCACAAGTCGGTACCCGTCCTGATATGACCTTAGATGTTGCTAGGACGTAAAACAACAACAAACAAACAAATCTACCTAGGTATCATAATTGTATTTAATTCTGAATTTAAAAGAACAATCATTACCTTTTCTCCCCAATCTGGGCCCCAGCTGTTCTTGACGATCCAGTAGGGGGTGTCACTGAGAATCAAGCTCTTCTCTGCAAGTACAATGCGAGCAATACTGTCAAGTCGGTAGGCAATGACACCACCCAATACACCGAGTGATTAAAGCTGCATAGTCCGATAAAAGCACTCACATTTTCCAAAACCAAAACACTTAGCTAGATTTGATCCCAGATATCCAACTTAGATACTGGTGCCCCCTTCAGCATGTAATTCTGTATAGAAGGAAATACCAAGTCAATTTAATAGAACCTGTAACTGCAGGTGACTGTAATATCCAGCAATTCAACACGCAGGTGGAAATTAATCTGACATTTCTTTCACTTCAAATTTCTCCAGTTAGCCCTTTGGAAATAAAAGTTAATTGAAACTAAAGTAATGTAGATTGTAAGGAACAATCTGGAATATTTATGTGAAAGCTAAAGCAGTAACGCAAAATCATCAGATTACGCAACTTTCAACGCTGCTGCATAGATCTGCGTGTGGAGGTGTGGGTGCACCCATGAGTTGTATGAAGCATAAATTTAATTCATCATTTCGCACCTAAGCAGGGATCTCAATGAATTGGAAGATGGAGTCAGATATATGAAACTACATATTTGACGCAGTGAAAAAGGCTTAAAAATAATAATAACACATAATAAATATAATTCTTAGTTACATTAAAATGTACATAATAGGCTGGAAAGCATATAGAAACCACCCTGAAAACGGTGTAAAATTAATTCCACACTACAAACTTTGCATTTTCAAAGGTTAGTATTTTTTGTAAAGGGTTTTTTATGACCAGTACAAACCCTGTGACAAGCGTACCCAGAGAGCATGTTGCTGTACTTACTGACGCCGTACCCCACGATCAGCACTCCGTGGTCGAGACTGTCCGGGCTGCACAGGAAGGACCAGGGATGCGACACGCCTCCCATGTAGAACTATCAACAAAGACGCTAACTAAAGCCCCAGTCACACTACGGCTTGCGACCACATTGCGGTCACTTTGGACCAAAGAACCCACAGTCACCGGCGACCTCCTTGCGACCAAAGTAATGGACGCCGACCTCTGGGCGACCACTTTGGTTGAACGGTTTTTCAGGCAGTAGCTGCAACCTCCTTCTAACTAAAATGGTCGCAAGAAGGGCGGTGACCACTTTTGTTGTTGTTCGTACATTACTTGATTAAGTAGGGGAGGGCAGCGACCACTAAGGACCATTTTGGTGACCTCTTTGTGACCAACCTTTTATTGTGGTCTCAAAGTGGTCACAAGCAGTAGTGTGACAGGGGTATAAGGCAATGCGACGGCATTGGTAGTGTCTACAAAGATTGCTTCTCAGGAATGAAACCGATCTCGGAGAATTAAATAATAAAGTGGGAATCAACAACGAGGTAGGCAATAACAGGATCACAACTATGATAGCGAACTGCGCTCTAAGCACAGTCTGTAATGATTGGTCATAGTCATAGTGTTAAGACTATGCTTGGAGAGTAATGCATGAAACCTGAACTGCGTTTAGGGTATGCCTCGGAGTCGGCTTTGTGACATCTTTTTGGCCTATTTGCGTTCAAGGTATGCCTCGGAATCGCCGCAGAGACGTCTCGGTTTTCAGGTAGGAGGTAAAAAGCGCCTCGAAAATGACTGCCGGATTCAATGGTTTCAGCCAATCAGAGCTCTTCATTTCAATTGTAAATGGCTGCTTCCTATGGAGGCCACCATTTTCGGGGCACCAGAAAACTCAAGTCATTCAGACTAGCGTGGAATCAGGAATTTCTCCGAGGCGCACCTTGAACGTGGCCGTGTATTACTACTCATATTAGATGATAGCAGAAATTGAGATGAAAGTAGCCCCCATCTTCTTTCAATTTAAATAATCAGTCCAAAATAGATTACAAATTTGATGTTTCTAAAAACAAACATAACATATGGATAGGGTAATAAATAATTAACATTGTTTTGCACCATTACGGTTACAGGAAGGGTAGGATTGATATCAAACTAGAGCTGGCTGCTGTGCAGCCTCATCCAGTGGAAAGACTCTGGTTCATACCATACTGACTTCTAATATATATATACCTTCCACACAGTTTGTCTGATACCTGTGAACCAGTTGAAAGCCATATATATTTACCTGCATTGCATTAGCATTGATTCCAATTGAAATTGGTCCATTCTTTGCCAACCAGGAAGTCATATCTACAAATATACACATATTGGACATGAGAACTCGATATATTCGACAAGAACATCGAAGAGAGGAACATGTTCGCTTGGACATGATTATGGTTTGACCTAGTTTACGTCAAGAGACCCTTTCCATGGAACAAAAAAAAGGTAAAACTTGTTATATTTAAGGACACCTGTAGAGCACATTGATTTTTATCATCAGCTATTGGATGTCAAAGAAAGGGTCATTCTGATATATTTCTTTGGAAAAAACCCACTGCCGCCACATAGGCTACTGTTATCTGTTAAGCAGCAAGGGGTCTTTTATATGCACTTTCCCACAGCCTTTGATGAACCAGTTTTAGACCACTGGTTGGAACGGAAAATAGCCAAAACGGCAACTGGATGAACTGAAAAGGATTGATCAGATGACAGACAGCTTCCCAGGTGGACACTCTACCGCCTGAGGTACATCCCGCTCCTCTTTCAACGGAACATGCACAATTAACTGCCACCCAAAACACTAGTGCCTGGCACTGCTATCAGAGGGCATGTCGGTGGTGCAATTCTTCTCTAAGACTAGGTACTCCAAAGTGATTTCTATTTTCAACAGGTCAGTATTACATCTTATATATCTGTACAGATCTTATAAATTGGATCTCAATGATATAAAAATCATTTAGATCGATTGAATAGCTGCAAAGTTATGAGTGTTTAAAGATTGATTTTTTTGCCCCGATTTGTGCACATTTCCAAATTAGCCAAATCTTGGATTTTAGGGTCCCACCTGGAAGCTATTTTGCATATGATCTGTCCAATATTAAAGAATCTCATTCTCTATAGTACAAATAAGAAGCTCAATTTTTTACAGACCATCACTGTTAGTATTCTTTCTGAAATTTCATGTCAAACTTGCTAAATTCCTTAATTTCCAGCAACCACCAATAATAAATTCAGTAAAATATAGAAAAATAGCATAACTCCCATTCTAATTGTCCTATCACAGCAATCTTTATACCAAAATAACCAGAATCAAAAGCTCTACATGATGACATAATTTTCTAACTGATCAGAGAAAGAAAGACAATATTCAATTTTAGGCAATGCGAGCTGACAATAAAATTAAGAAAAATAGCATAACTCCCATTCTAATTGTCCGATCACTGCACTCTTTATACCAAAATAACCAGAATTAAAAGCTCTACATGATGACATCATTTTCTAACTGATGAGAGAGAGAAAGAAAGACAACATTCACTTAAGCATCGCGAGCTGACAATAGCCAAATTCTTGCAGCAGTCACTTCTCAGACCAAGCTTGATGCGTATGATATAAATCTCAACCAAATATTGTTCTGGTTAGGTAGAGGAAGACTTAAGCTTTCTGATGATATCATTTTCAAAACGATCCTGATCAATTTTCAATGAGGATTAATGTCTTAATGTTTTCACTCCTTCAGTTCAATCAAATTTCCCACTCAGAAACACTCATGCTTGATATGCTAATGAAGCCTAGATTCTTCTCTATCTTTTATTGGTGGTTATTTTTAGCTCAGGTCAATGTACTCACCAAGCCATCAAGTTTAGGGAAGGGAGTAGCTCAGACTGGATGAAAACAAAATCGGCGAGCATGCTCAGAGCTGCCGATGGTACCCGCCAACAAGTGTCCATTGACTGTGATTTCTTTTATAATGATGATTAAAAATCAGACATCCTAAGAGGCAAAAGAACAAGCTTTAATTTGATATAATTTTTATTTCAAACCAAGCAGAAGTAGAAAACGGTTAAAATAGGTCAAATTTTGCGCTGCGGACACCGTATATGCCGACTTTGGAGTACCTACTAAGACCTTTTCGAATCACGGAAAAATGCCGGAAGTCAGATTTCAACTATCCTTGTTGTGACTGTATTATCGCCCATATAACTCTTTCTTTGAGCTTCATGTCCTACTCCTAGCAACATCACATAAGAACGGATTCAAACTAACCAATTGTTGTCATATACGTCCTGATTCCATAACATTTTGCTTAATATTAATTGGTAAATATTTATAAAATCGCGAAATCCGTGGAATCCCGGAGATCTTTCATCCCATAACGTTTATTTACAGTAAAACCTCTCTAAATTGACAAACCAGGGGACCGACTTTAAATGGTCCATTTAGGGAGGTGATTGATTACGAGCTTTTTTTATCGCTACAATGGTATTGTATGGACGATCGTTTGGGACCCAAATAAAGTGATCGATATAGGGGAGTGGTCGATCTGTGGAGGTGGTCGCTTAGAGAGGTTTTACTGTATTTAGATGTGAGGATATGACACCTTTTCTTGTTATTTTTAAAGCACACAGCACAAGCAGAGCAGCCATTGATTAAACAACCTACCAGCCTCGTCCTTGGAGATGTTCAGCGAGCCATTGATGTAGATGCGCGCATCGCTCACGTGGAACTTGCACTTCTCGTCCTCGGCGTCATAAGGGTACTTCTTCTCCGTGTCGAGCCCGCCCAGCCGCATAATCTCTTGGTAGGCGTTGGAGGGAAGGCCGCCCTCACACCCGTCATCCAGTTTGTCACAGTCGACGAGCTCTGCAACCAGGTGCACGCATTAGTGCCACCGGAACGTAACAAAAGGATTATTTTATTATTATAATTATAACCAATACAGGGTCCGTACACATGTGAAGATAAGGAATTCAAGGCTATTTCAAAGCTTTCCAAGATTGTTTTTGATAGGATTCAATACTATTTTCAGTTGGATTTCAGGAAAAAAGCAACAATGGCAAATGGCAATTTCGGACTAATTTAGATCAGTGGGGACAGTTTAATGACATTCGAGGCTTTTCAAGACTAATTACCCAAAATAGGTTAAAATTCAAGGCTTTTCAAGGCCTTGAAGTGGAGCAGATGAAGTTCAAGACTTCTCAAGACTCCAGGTCCCGTATGGACCCAGCTATTATTATTATTATTATTATTATTAAAATAACAATTATGGTGCTTTGGGGAGGGGGAGAGGTCAGGGGATAGGGAAAGGAAGGGAAGGGAATGGAAGGGAAGGGAAGGGAAGGGAAGGCCTTCCTGTTTATTAAATCCAATTCTAAAAGAGGAATTAGGTTCATGGCTAGTATTATACATATCGCTGACTACCTACCCTGCTCGGAGAGATCGACGAGGGACTTCTTCTTGAGCGCCCATTGGCCCTCTATGTTGCCGGTGGTGGAGAAGGCCCAGCACGACCCGCACTGTCCTTGGTTCTTGACGGGAGTGACGAGGCCGTGGTCCCGCCAGTCCCAGGCGGGCGGTGCCGGGTCGGCCGGGATGGAGGCGACTCCGAGGCGCGGGTCGGGCGACTGGTCCCACTTCGGTGTCAGGTAGTACTTGCGGAATTCCTCCTCTATAGGGCGATGGCCAAGCATAGGACGCCTCTATTATCATGGAACCATGGCGACAGAAGGATATTCTAAAATCACGGTAGCGTGACAACAGTGCGGCAGTCTAGCATTACGGTACCGTTGATACAGATTGGCAGTCTAGAGTCACAGTACCGTTCTTTTAGACCCGAAGGTTGCTGCATTCAGACGAATGGGGACACCATTATTGTCACAGTACCGTGGCGACAGAAGGATATTCTAAAATCACAGTACCGTGACAGCAGTGTGGTAGTCTAGCGGCATAGCACCATTGATATAAATCGGCAGTCTAGCGTCATGGCACCGTTCATTTAGATCTGAAGTCTAGTCAATGCCTACCCAAAATATCTAACCTTAACCCTAACCAGCCACGTTAGCAATTTCTTTTGTGGCATCACCCCTGAAGATCTTTCATCCCTGGCTCGAATCGATAAATGAGGTGATCGACGAAGTGAGTTTCTCATAAGTGTTTATACCAAGGCAGAAATAAAAATCCTACTCTTGTGCAACCAAAATTTTAATTTTCCTCCAGTACTTAAAATATGAAAAAGCAAAGCTGTCAGAGAATTAACAATATATATTCTGAATAAAGTAACTTATTTCATTAGCATTCCAAAGAATTTATGACATTTAAGTTAAGTTTTGAACAAGAAATGTAAGCAAAATCCGATGGATCCGTCCAAAGATAATGCAACATTATCGAAACTCTTACATTATCCGACAAATATGTGAATATCCGACGCTGTACAAACACTGCATAGGCCTACCTGGCATGTCCGAGAACTTGGTAACTCCATATTTGGCTGTGCCCTTTTCGTGGTATTGAATTTTCTCGGCCTTCTTCATGTTCTCCATGAAAATGGAGAATCTCTTGTGTTCCTCTGTGAAAAGGGAAATAGTGACTGACAATTAACAACAGCTTCCCTGCTAGTAGTGACGCGATACCATGCACTTCACAGGTCAATTTCCTCAAAGCATTAGAAGTGATAGACGGTGAATTTGTTATAACACATGAAATCAAATATTTAACAAAATATATATAAAAAATATTGATGGTTGTGTGTGTGTGAGGGGGTTGGGGGGGTTGGGGAATCCGTGTGGTACATGGAAAACAGCCATAGACCCCAAATTGGTAAAAAGAATTCCCCCCAAAACATCAGAACTTATAGGATATGGGGAGCACATGAAATCAAGTTTAAAATAATCAATATTGTTCCTTTGTGTTGGTGGGGTGGGTGTAGGGGAGCGGAAGGATCGTGGAAGGTGAGCAAAGTCCTTCAAGTTACATAATCGGATGGTTGAGTTTTGGCCATGTTACTTAGCTAAATACATTAGGTTAATCATTATTATCTACTTAACTTTAGTTTGAAGTAACTTTTACTTTCAAAGGTAGTAAGTTACTGGTGATTGCTTGACGCCGCGTCGGCAACAAAGGCCGTAATCACGGCGATACTTTCAAAGAGTTAACTTTGGAGATATTTGAGGTGAAAACTTAACCAAATTAATTTGAGCGCGCATATCAAAATGTTGGATATATAGGCTTTATTTATTTACCCGTTTTCGAGCATAGCAACAAGAACACGAAAATGCAATAAATGTCTAATGAGTGCACCAGTAACAAAGTTGGAAATGTCAGAAATGTCAGACCAAACTTACCGAAGTGATTTGGTTTTGAAAACTATCTGGTTTCTTCAGATGGTGCCGCTTTTATCTAAATCTAAGTCAGAGGCTGCTGATTTTGGTCTCCACAAGGCAGATCACAGTAGTTTATTTATTCGACAATGCAGTGGGAGATTTTATACTATCTAGGATTTGCGGACGCCGAAGGAGGACAACTCAGATTTGGACACATTCCGCAACCATAGATAACACTGTGCCCACCCCGTGCAGAAGGTAGGGAGTTTAATTCCTGGTTACGTCAAACCAATGACGTAGAAAATTCATACTTGTCACCTCCTAACCAGGCACGCGGAATTATTAGGATAGGGCAAGGAATGATTTGGCTCGGTGTCAGGATAATTTGACAGTGTGGGATATCAGGTCATGGTGCTGGCGGCCTGGTTTCCAAATGGAGCACCACTAACTATATAGTTGCCATGAGTGTGCACTGTTACATGTCGGTACTCATCCTGATATGACCTTAGATGTTGCCAGGATGTAAAACTCGAACAACCAACTCTGCCCACCTTTGGTTGATGAGTAGACCTTGCTGTAGGTTTTCATGAAGTCCTTGAACATGTCTCTGACCAGGTCGTGGCCATCACCCCCGAGCAGGTGCTGTGGAATAGAGGAGCATATAGTCACAAACCTACCTCACACGGTGTACTACTGGGCACACCAAGCGACGCACTCACTCTACCAACCTCGTTTTGGGGACAGAGCACTGTTATATTTTCTTTCTTGAAGATTTATACTGCCTACAATGGATAAGTCTGAATAGACTTGTTTTCACCATTAGACAGTATGTCGATAGAAAGCCTGAGCTTACACTTTTACCGACCCAAGGGATTTTTAACCTCCCACACCACATAGAGATGGTATGAGAGCAGCCAGCCTTTGATGATCCTGTAAGTTATACACAGCGGTGGAAATTCAAATTGGCAGAGGTTGGGGGGAGGGGAGGGGAGGGCATGGGGAATCAAAGCACCGACCTTCAGATTAGGAGTCTGACCTAGAAAAAAGTAAGACACCCTACCCACTCTGCCACAGAGAACCTATAATTCCACGGTCCGTACACATGTGAAGCTATAGAATTCAAAGCTATCACAAGGCCTTTTTAAAAAATATTATTATAGGAATTCAAAACTATTTTCATTTAGGATTTCAGGAAAAAAAAACAAAGGTGAATGATGATTTCAGACTAAATTTAGATCAGTGGGGACAGTTTAATGGAATTCAAGGCTTTTCAAGATTAATTACCCAAAATAGGTTAAATTCAAGGTTTTTCAAGGCCTTGAAATGGGGCAAATAAAGTTTCCTAGACTTTTCAAGACTTCCCAGGCCCCGTACGGACCCTGTCATTTTCCCAACTTCATGCACCAATTATTTTGGTTAAATGATCAACATCATGACAATTTAACAACAAGAACATTGTGTGGTTGGGGGGGGGAGGATTCTTTGTATTTTACATCCTAGCAACATCTAAGGTCATAAAAAATATGGGTACCTAGTTATGACAGTGCACATTAATGGCTACTTTAAATTTCGGCCCCACTGGGAGACCAGGGATCCATCATCATAACCAAATCCCCCATCAAATCATATTATCCTAACACACCAATCCTTGCCCTATCCTCACAATATTGAGTGCCAGGCTGCATAGCTAAACATATCAATTACTGGTACAGTAAAACCTCGACAGACCCACCACTCCCCTATATCGATCGCTACAATACAATTCTAACAATTAAAAAGACTCCCTAAACCTTCCACCTCACTAAATGCACCATTTAAAGTTGGTCCCATGGTCGGTTGATTTAGAGAGGTTTTATTGTAATTGGTTTGACTCAGTGGGGGTTCTATAGAAACCCACGACATGTCGCACAAGAAGCCAGCCAGCCAGCGCTCTTACCCTTACTGATTTAGCATTCTGTTGAGACCTTCCTTCGATGTCAAATTGGTGGGATGGGGATGTAGAATTTTATCAATTTCCTGAGCTTACCTTAGGTTTGCTGTGTCTGCTGTGTGTCTTCGAGTGGTTGGGTGCCTGGTCGACACTGTGACACTTGAAGTTGATGAGCTGGAATTGTGGCTTGAGCCAGGCCTGCTGCAGCACCTCGAACTTACACAGCTCCAACTGTCAACAACACCATGTACATGTTTAACAGCATAGCGAGAAAGATGGAAGGAAGAAAGAAATGGGGGGAAAAATCAAAGAAAATAATGAAAGATTAAAGAAAGTGAATAAAGATAATGAAATAATGAAATCAAGAAAAAGAAAGGAAAGAAAGAATGAAAGAAAAATAAAGAAAGAAAGAAAGAAAGAAAGAAAGAAAGAAAGAAAGAAAGAAAGAAAGAAAGAAAGAAAGAAAGAAAGAAAGAAAGAAAGAAAGAAAGAAAGAAAGAAAGAGAATTTCAAGGTTTAACCTTAGAAAACAATCCCACCCTGCAGTGGTTAATTGTGTAACTTAGTCGGAGGTTTTTTTTTATCACAGTGGATCCTATCATAATGCTAGTTGTATAAAGTTGTATAATCTGTCGGGATGGGGGTTAACATCATTTATCCAAAATGTATTAGTGTGACCATTATAACCTACTTTACTTCAGTTTGAAGTAATGCTTGAGATAATTGATTTTGGAGATATTGGAATTAAAAGTTAACAAAATAATTTGTGTATGTGCACACCAGTTGTAGCCAAGTGCAACCTGCCTTTGCTACATTGACTAGGTCACACCAGTGTCTGTCAAAGCCGGTATTACTTAGTCACTTCCAAAGGGCAAAACTTCAATGAGTTAATTAAACAGTGCACCAGTATCTAAGTAGGATCAAATCTAGAGAAGTACTTTGATTTTGGAAATATCAGGCTTTCATCAGATTATGTAACTTTAAGCATTAAACCTACGTCAGCATTTTTGTCGAGAGGGCACTGGTCGATGGTTAGCCCCTTGTTTTTGTCATTGTTGCGACAAGTGGACAGCCCCATCTTCACCTGCAGCTTATACTTGAAGCCGGAGACAGTCTGAAATAAACCATTTACAAATCATGTGTCATTTCGGGGGGGGTCGATTAAAACAGCTTTTTGGCCTAATCGGTAGAGCGTGGGTCTCGCGTGCGGGAGATCGGGAGTTTGGTTCCAGTCGAGTCAAACCAATGACTTATAAAATTGATACTAGTCACTTCCTAGCCTGGTGCTCGGCATTAATAGGATAGGACAAGGATTGGTTAGCTCAGTATCAGGATAATGTGACTGAGTGGGATATTTGAAATGGCTAAGTTTTGAGATACTTAAAATGCAAAGATGTCAAATTAGTTTTGGCAAGTTTGCCAAAATTCTGACCCCATAGGCTTCTGCAGTAATAGGTTCTATTCAATTGCCTCAGTATTCCCTTCTGTGTGGCGACAAATGTTTAATAAGTGCTTACCTGTCTGTGCGCCTTGACAATGTTTTCCAGCACCAGTCGGTTAAGCGAGTTGGTCCGGGCGTTCATCTCTTCCACAGCGAACGCTGCTGCGGCGCCGACCTCCTTGGAGTCCTGGTCCATTTTGGTGGCGCCCCCTAGCAGGTGGTTGCGGTGTTCGGTCTTTGAGGAGCGCTTCCTGGACACTTTATCAAGGCAGGACTGGTGCGTGAGGCGCCGAGTGTTTGTCCACGGCTGGTCCCACACGACTACCTCACACTCACGGACCTGACAAGAAAATTAAAAAAGGATAGAAACTCAAAACAATTCGAACTGTGAAATTTAAAAATGGTAAAATAGATTAATAGTAATTTGCTTGAATGACTAGAATGCAATGGTTATGGATTAAATATTATAATTATAAAAAGGTTTTTACATGGATATGGTATAAAACTATAATTCTACTTACGTTTCTGCCACTAAACAGGCATTCATTGTTGTCTTCATCTTTCAAACAATTCGTCTCACCCATGTCAAACGTCATGTAATAGTTGGTGCCAGCGACAACCTGTTAAAAAAGACGTCAATATAATGCCAATGGTGATTGTTTTTGCAGATAAGTTCACGAAATCGTTTTGTTTGTTGTTGTTTTACATCCTAGCAACATCTAAGGTCATTTCAGGACGGGTACCGACTTGTGACAGTGTGCACTAATGGCGACTTTATTGTGCTGCCCCACTGGGAAATCAGGCCACCGGCACCATGACCCGATATCCCACTCAGTCACATTATCCTGACACTGAGCTAACCAGTTCTTACCCTATCCTATTAATGCTGAGCGCGAGGCTAGGAAGCGACACGTATCAATTTAAAAATCATTAGTTTGACTCGACCGAGAACCGAACTCCCGACCTTCCGCACGCGAGGCCCGCACTCTACCGATTAGGCTACCGCGGCCGGTTAAGGAAATCGAGATGTGTGTATGTGTGGCGGAGAGAAAATCCATATTCCATACCGGAATATGAATGGTGAGGCCTGATATTTGCTACAACGTTGCCTTTTGTTGTACATTTTTTGTTGGTGATATAAATTTGCTCCAGCCCTATCACTTTACAACTGATTTCCAAATTTTCGTGAATTTTTAATTTTTTTTTAATGGGATGGCCGAATTTACAGACCAAATGGCCAAATGACTTGAGTGTCCAGTTCCCATGTAGCGGGCAGTGGGATTCGAACCCTCAATTCAAACCATGGCGCACCAATGACCTCGATGGTCTTTCCACGATCAGTGTTACAGAACGCACCCATCGTGAATTGATATACAATTAAATGAAGCCACGTAGCATTCTACGATTGTCTATTTGTTTAGCAGCATCTAACTATATTCTAAGGAGAGGTACCGGCTTGTGTCCACGCAGTTATATAATGGTAATTTAATAGTGCTACCCCCCTGGGAAAACATACTTGTGACAGTGTGTACTAATGGCGACTTTATAGTGCTGCCCGACTGGGAAATCAGGCCCCCGGCACTATGAACCGATACCCTACTCGGTCACATTATCCTGACACTGAACAACCCAGTCGTTGCCCTAATCTAGTAATGCCGAGTGCCAGACTGTCTACAAAAAGCATCAAATGTGTGCGTCGTTGGATGGACTCGATCGGGATTCAAACCCACCACCTTCCACGAGGGAAGCCAGCGTTCCTACCGATTAGAACTCCGCGTTCGGTTAGGTTTTACGATAACCCGGAGGCTGAGATGAATATATTTTGCTTCCAATTCGTCTGTGTATTTTCATTAAACATTCCTTCCCATAATTGTGTTATCTCATTGAATTAACATGGAGAGCCCACCTCCTCTGCCAGCCATTTAATCTCACAAATCCTCCAAAACCACCATATCGCGTGATATCCCCTTTTAATCTCACTGCCCTCCGCATGCCTTATGACTTAGTGCAGACTTTGCATCCTCCTACGGACTACCGGAGCGGAGTACACTCACATGCTATGTTTATTAGTGTTTGCTATGGATGAAAAACGACCCCCAAAGATTTGTTGTTCCGTTGATAAATATTTCTATCCTTTGTAACAGTTCTTTTCCTAACATGTGATGCTGTTTTTTGGTCATAACTCCCATATGAACTTTAGGTGCCTTTACACACAGACCCTTAATTATTAATTTACTTTATCCTCTTCTGCCACAGGTAGGCTAATAATAGTAGGACGCGGCTGTGAGAATAAGGACACCATGTACCACTATTCGCACAGCGGCTGCGCGAATACTCAGGGATGAAAGTATTCTCTGGGAAAAAAAGCGGAAATGCAGATATTCTCCCATAGGTTTAGCATTGTCAGGGAATCGCGGGAAAAATACTGGAAATCAGGTTTCAATTAGCCTTGTTGTGATTGCATTATTGCCCCTACCAAACACTTTCTTGTTTAGATTCGATTTAGCTACATCTAAGGTCATATAACAAAGGGATTCGAACCACCCAACTGGTGTCATATACATCCCATTTTTTTAAATTTTGTTTAACATTAATCAGTGAATATAAACAATCCCGGGAATCCGCGAAACCGCGGAGAGCTTTCATCCCTGAATACTGGTCAGTGGATTCTAAGTCATGAATACATCCATACAAAATCTTCAGCTATTTCCTACCTTGGAAAGGGAGGGGGATTATCTTAATTTTAAAAATAATTTATATCTGGGGGGCTACTTTCATTTTTTTTAAACCTTGGGTTGGTGGGGGGGCACTTATTTTTTTAATAGGGCTCGAGGCATTTTTAATTTCTATTATAGGGCACCCACCTAGACCCCCACCACACACACCCTCAACCCCAACCACACACCTACACCCCCACCACATCCATAAACCCCAACCACACCCACCCACCTACACCCCTACATTTCCACCACACACACCAAAACTCTCACCACACATACCAAAACCGTCACCACACAAGAGGCAGAAGTGTCAGTGTCAAAGTGCCCTCCCCCTTCCCCACTCCATACTCTAGTCGGGTTCCAGTACCCATCATGGCCACTAGCCAACCACCGCCCCCCCCCCCCCACCCCCCAACCCCCCCACGGCGGCGAATCAGGTGCTTTGATTGGTTGTCTGCTGCTGTGGAAATAAGGAAACCACATGCCACTATTCACACCGCCGCTGTGCGAATAACCAGTCCCATACTAGAAATATCCTGTTCACAGTTCATTTGGGTTTTCATATCTGTGACTTGTGGAGCTAAATTAATCATGTATGGGTTTCTGACTGTTTTGGTAATGACTCCATAATCAATCTAACCTTTGCTTCTAGTTCTACTACATTGCTCGGTGACATATTCAAGGAATTTATCAAATAGAATGTCAGGAACTCTGTTTCTTATTTACCCACTGTTTCTTTAGCTTATTATATCAATAGCCATGTTCACACGTTCAGCGTTAGGCCGACTTAGATGAGGCGAACTACATGAGTCGAACTAGCGACGCGCTCACACATACAGAGTTTTCAAAGTGTGTTGCGTTCAGACACACGCGTTAAAACGGCACAGATCGATGTTTGTTTGTTGTTTTACGTCCTAGCAACATCTAAGGTCATATCAGGATGAGTATCCACACATACATACATCCACACATAGATCCACATGCCACATATACATCCACAAGTAAATACATACAAACAACATACCTAACAAGAGATGGGAAGAGTAGGACGGTCCAACTATGTGCTCCGACCACTATCAAAAGCTGTTAGGAAGCAGTCTCAATATGATATATGAAAAAATGGGACAGTCCAAAGATGTAGGATGGTCAAAACATGTGTTCTAACCACTATGAAAGCAACTACCTGTTAGGAAGCAGTCTCCATCCATGTGCTTAAGCCGCCTGAACTAAACCAGTTACGTTCATACATGCCACTTAGCCTAGGCCTCATCTAAACTACCTCGTGAAGCGCTTTACTTGAGGCAAACTAGTTGAGTCGACTCAGCCCTAATTTGCATTAGAGGGCCGTTCACACACGCGATCTGAGTCGACTTAGATGAGGCGACTTAAGGCCCGTGTGTGAACGGGGCTACTGACGCCTTGTTTGAAACTCTGTTTCGTCCCTTTTACACACAATGATAAACAGCATAATTAAGTGTTGTGTGTTAAATAACGAACCACATATGGGGCATGTGAGATGCTTCCCTGTCATCTATGATGTTACTGCTCCAACTATTGTTTGATTCTTTACATCAAGTTGAAGTTGAACTGAAAGGTTTAACCATCAGTAGGTACGTGCACGTCCACACGCTATGCGACGGCCGTTTTCTGCCAAATATCTGTTCCCAGAAAAATCGTTCTGATAACACAGGGGTCCCCCAAAATGCTATCCTCATGAATTTCAGCCTATGATGTAGATAAAATGTCCATCTACAACCTCATGTTTACAATTTGCAAATCCGTTCACGTTTTTTGTGTCTGTGCACATTCAGAAGATTTGACTTGATTTCAACACTCAAACTCCACCTTCTATATATCTTGGGTAGCTTTAAAAGGTAGATGGACATTTAAATCTGTTATTAATTGATCATTGTGTGAAGTTTCATGATGTTGTAAGGTCGAAAAGGTACTTTGCTTGGTCCCCAAAGTTTCAGTGTTATAAGATCAATCATATCAATGACAACCGAAAATCCACAAATATGTCACTGATGTCTGCATTTACTTTTATTCTAATGGGTGGAATCGGCAGAGGAGATAGGCATCTACTTACACCGAAAATTTCATTTAGATATCTCGATTATTTAGGAAGTTAGAACAAAGAATGACTAAATTATTAAATATATAGGTTTTGGGTCACAACCTTGTAATGCTAAAACATTAAAACAAAGGAAGAAAACTTAACGTTTCATGGATATATATGATAGTTATACTACACTAACTTGTAAGTTGATGTATTAATGAGATTCTTATGAATCTACCAATAGAAAGGTAAGGATGAAAGTAGTTACAATGGACCCATGGATATACTCATTAAACAATGAGAAATTTCTATAACCTCCTTCTAAATCACTAATGTATTCATTTAGTTTTAATGGTGTATATCCTCCAAGTCACTTTTATTTTAATGGGTGAAATTAACAGTGCAGCTAGGGATCTACTTACACCAACAATTTCAGTGAGATATATCGATTATTAAGCAAGTTAGAACAAAAATTGACTAAATATCTAAATTTTAGGTCACACACTTGTAATGCTAAAGCATTAAAATAATGGCAGGAAATTACCACTCATTACCGAAATTGAAATAGCTCTAGCACGTTTAATAATCAACCGATTGACACGATTGTCGGATTTTCTTGTATGGTTTTCAAAGCTCTTTCCAACAATGCCATTCGTTTTCAGATAGGTGTGGTTTGAAAATTGTGTCCACATTGCTACCATCATGATCAGTAGTTCTGAGAATGTTGTACACATAAACTAATGCATGTCCACTGTGATAGGAAAAAGAACTGCCTTACTAAAGTAATAGAAATATTAATATAGTCAGATCTGCCTTCAATTTGAGAAATAAGTTCAATAACTTTGCTTCCTGGTCTTGGTAAAGAACCCATGCGAAAGGCAACTAAGTAGGTTATATCTGAATTTGCAGTGAATAATATCATGATCAAGCCAGGTATGTGCAGTACCGTGAGTACGGGAGTACCAAACCATTTGAGTGAAATTCCATGCACATAATCATGCCAGAGCTGGTATATAATATATGTAAATCTAGTGATGGTGTTCTATTATCTATAATAAAAACTGGTCACAATCATGTCACGTGGCAATGGACCATTTCCAAGAACTTGAAGAAAAACACCTACTTTAATACTTACTTGTGTTTGAACTTTGACAACACGTATCAGGCTTGAACGCCGTTCAGAATCAATAGTTTCGTCTATTTCTTGCACAGCGAAATTCCCTATTTCTTGTACTTTCGCCTGGCTGGCATCAATCGTTTGGCGTGAGCCTGGCATCGCTATGACCATGGAAAGCATCAAGCTTGCAAATGCAAGCTGCCATACTGTCGACGCCATTTTGTCTTCTTGTTGTTGTTGATGAAAAGTCCCCGAGAACGTCGATAATTCACGCCCCCTATCTGCGGTTAGAGATGTCTTGATGATGTCATGGTCGGTCATGTGCCTCAAAGATACTCCGAAAGCCGTGTAAGATGTGACATTACTACATTACCATTCCAGCCGCGAGGTGCATTGTGGGATGCGTAGAAGAAAAACAAACCCGCGAGAAGCACATGGCACATGCTATTACACTGTGTGCAGCTATGAAATGTGCTAGTTTCAGCTCATCTCAGCTCTTGTTTGAAACATAA
>CM059186.1:23296318-23317201 GCA_030323885.1 Branchipolynoe longqiensis
TCTGGTGACCATGTCTGATCTGAATTCCCTGAACTGAGCCACCATGACGTTCTGCATGGCTTCCAGCATCGTGTCGACTACTTCTGTAGTGGGTGCGTGTTGTTGGTGCTGGCGCTGTTAACTAATGTTTTGCACTGCGCGTAACGGCAAACTCAAGGCTTGTTCAACAATGACCGCGAGAGGCGCCACTGTAGCCTATGTTACTGATTTTCGCGGGAGTTGTCCCTCTCATCTATATACACGCTCTCTGCCTGAAGTTACTACGGCAACCATGGCCGCGTTCAGGGTACGTCGGGGCGATACTTTTTGGCCTATTTGCATTCAGGGTGCGTTCTGGCGATGCCTCCCTTTTCAGATAAGAGACAAAAAGCGCCTCGAAAATGGCCGCCGTATCCAGTGGTTTCAGCCTATCACAGCACAGCTTTCCCATTGCAAATTTTCGAGACAACCAACTGCTTTTGCCGTTCAGACTGGCGTGACGTCATGCCCGTCACTGAGGCGCCGCCGAGACGGACTCTGAACGCGGCCCTGGCGATACTACATGTGGTGGGGTTGCGGCCTATGGCCTTGCGATATATGAAAAACGTTTAAACAAATCATAACCCCTTGCGGTGAGCAAAAAACCGTGAGGTCGCCACACGGTCACCTTATCCTACCATACGATCGCTACACGGTTTTGGCAATTTGGGGACTTTTTTTACTTAAGCATTAATAATATATGTGCCTCAGCGCTGATAAAATGTATGTTCAGATGAATAACATATTAACAACAAAAACAACTACTTAACACGGTTTAATGCGTTCACACGTGCAACTTAAGCCGACTTAAGCTGTGTTTACTCAGGCAATTGTAAGCCGACTTAGACAAAGCGAAATAAATTAAGCGAATTAGTGTCGTGTCCACACATGCAGTACTTTTAGCCAGAAATCGATATCTGCGCATGAGCAAGTCCATACTAACCAGCGCCAGTTTCGGTTAGTCGACGTCACCAAGAGAGAGTGTGGGTTCGACCTAGATATGTATGGACTGAATCATATTGTTTTGGAACGATCAAAACTTCTGCTGGGTAGTGAAAACCTAAAAATAAATGATGAAAACCTAAAAATAAATGATGAAAAATATCTGCGCGCAGCTAGCGGTTTCATAGACTAAATTCTATAATATGCGCTTTTGTTCGACCGGAAAATCAACAAATTCAGGTCTCGACTGCGCATGCGTGTGACGTGCTTAAGCTAGTTCGCTTTATATAACCTACCTCGCGACATGGTCTACATAAAGTGAATAATATGAATCGAATCAGCCCTAATCCGCCTCAGAGTCGCGTCCACACGGCGAATGTGAGCCGAACTAGACAAGGCAAATTATTTGAGGCGGCTTAACTCGCCCGTGTAAACAGGGCTTAAGTCTAAATCGGTTCAACTAATCTACCTCATGAACTGATTTACATGAAGCAAACTAGTTGAGTCAACTTAGCGCTAAATCATTTTAGTTGGATGTTCATGCTCATTTTAAGCCGGGCTAGGTAATTCAAATTACTTAAGCCGGTTTAACGTATATGTGTGGAGAGGCTTATGTTAAAGAAGAGATGGACTTCTCAAGGTGTCAAGCCATTTGAAGTGCATAGTATTTAAGTTTCATAATCCAGTAGTTTTGAACTTCTGCCATATTTTCTACATAACTAGGCCTATAGTAGTCTGACTGATAGAATCTACTTTGCTTTAGGTTGAATTAATTTTAATTTTAAAGTTTTAACTTTGGAAATATTTAAATAATTGAACAAATGCAAAATTAACTTTGGTACGCACTAAAATGCTGATAGTTTCCACGTACCATAAATAATTGACAACACAACGAGCATCACAATGTCTCCAAGTGACTATGATCCAGGTTGTACAAACTGGGTAACCGTCTTTACGTAGTTAGAATTATGAATCCAAACAATCGTAAACGGTCAGTTTGCCAAAACTAATTTTCCAGGTTTGCACTCAAAATATCTCATAAGTTTACCATTTAAAATAAAAGTAACTTTGAACTAATGTAAAGTAGATACTAGTGATCAATCTAATATATTTATCTCGGAAAAAATACAGAAATTAAAAACCATCGGACTATGCAACTTTAAATAAATAGGGGGACAATATCCCTCCTTGACGTACACCATTACTGACCTCGAAGGGTTCTGACATGGCATCACCCCACCTGACTACCATTGATTGGTGCGAATACCAAAATATTAATATCCTGATTAGAATTAATTTTAATTTTAAAGTTTTAACTTTGGAAATATTTAAATAATTGAACAAATGCAAAATTAACTTTGGTACGCACTAAAATGCTGATAGTGTTTCCACGTACCATAAATAATTGACAACACAACGAGCATCACAATGTCTCCAAGTGACTATGATCCAGTGAAATCACCATAGATAAATTAGTGTCATGGGTGTGATGAAAATGGGAAATACTGTGCCTAGAGCGGGACTCGAACCCACATCTCTTTGCATTCCAGGCCAGTGTGCTAACCATTACACCACCTAGGCTCCCTGTTATCTACACACTACCCATGCCTATCTGTCTATGTGGTTACTTGCCTGAGAGGTCAGTGCAGACCACTACACTCGTCCCCCTGGAATTGTAAATCTTTTAATACTTACAATTACATACATACAGGCAATGCACTAACACATACACAGGGTAGGTTCAACAACCATACAGCGCGAAGCTTGTATAGGATCCTGGGTGTGATGAAAATGGGAAATACTGTGCCTAGAGCGGGACTCGAACCCACATCTCTTTGCATTCTGGGCCAGTGTGCTAACCATTACACCACCTAGGCTCCCTGTTATCTACACACTACCCATGCCTATCTGTCTATGTGGTTACTTGCCTGAGAGGTCAGTGCAGACCACTACACTAGTAACCAGGTTGTACAAACTGGGTAACCATCTTTACGTAGTTAGAATTATGAATCCAAACAATCGTAAACGGTCAGTTTGCCAAAACTAATTTTCCAGGTTTGCACTCAAAATATCTCAAAAGTTTACCATTTAAAATAAAAGTAACTTTGAACTAATGTAAAGTAGATACTAGTGATCAATCTAATATATTTATCTCGGAAAAAATACAGAAATTAAAAACCATCGGACTATGCAACTTTAAATAAATAGGGGGACAATATCCCTCCTTGACGTACACCATTACTGACCTCGAAGGGTTCTGACATGGCATCACCCCACCTGACTACCATTGATTGGTGCGAATACCAAAATATTAATATCCTGATTAGATAGCCTAGAGTACCATGCTGCAGTAGTTTTTCAAACAGTTTTGCATGATTCACTCTATCAAATGCCTTAGAGACTTCAAGAAAACACAAAAACATAGTAGAATTTAAACTATGCACATTCTCGATGTCGGACATCCGGGCACTTTTTGCGCTCAACACTCGAAGGGTAAAACAAATGCCACTGTCATAAGCTGTGTTCACACGGGCGAGTTAATCCGGCTCATATAAATTGCCTTGCCTAGTTCGGCTCACATATGGCGTGTGAACGCGCGGCTGAGGCGGTTTAGGGCTAATTCGAATCATATAATTTGGTTCATATAAACCACTTGTGTAGGTGGTTTATATGAACCGAATTTTATGATTCGACTTATATCGCCTGCGTGAACGCAACCGACTTACTTGAGGCGGATTAAGGACGTCACACGCATGCGCAGTCGAGACTTGAGTTTGTTTATTTTCCGGTCGATCAAAAGCGCATATTATATAATTTGGTCTATGAATCGGATAGAGGTGAACAGATTTTTTTTTCATAATTTATTTATATGGTTTCACTGCCCAGCAGAAGTATTTACGGTTCCAAAACAATATGATTCAGTCTATACATATCTAGGTCGAACCCACACTCTCTCATGCCGACATCGACTAACCGAAACTGGCGCTGGTTAGTATGGACTTGCTCATGCGCAGATATCGATTTCCGGTTAAAAGTACTGCATGTGTGGACACGACACTAAATCGGTTCATATAAATCGACTTGTCTAAGTCGACATAAACTTTGCCCGTGTGAACACAGCTATAGAGACAACATCAAAACTATCTATCACAGTAATTTGTGCTGGTTGGTGCTTTGAAAGCAAATTTCTCTTGTTTCTATCAAATAGTTAAGATATTTCTCTACAATTTCACATTCAGCTTCTTTTTTTTATCAGCCAATTGGAAGTTCTTGAATTTATTTTGCGAAAATAGTTTTTGTGGCCATGATCCGATAAGGCTACCACTGGCACTGACACTCTTCCTCTTCAATCTACCTGTGCTGGGAAATCCACCTGTGCTGGGTGCCTGGCGATGCCGGCATACAAGGAAACGAACAATCTGATCGGGCTGCGAAGAAGGCCCTGAGCTGTGATCTTGAACCGTGTCAGATCCCTCACTCTGATCTGAAACTACTAATAGCCACCCACATAAAATCCAAATGGCAACATGAGTGGGATGAAAACATTAATAAACTTAAAGAAATTGAAGCATCTGTGGGAAAGCCACCACAGACTCATGCGGGAGGTCGGTGGGACCTAGTGGTCCTTAGCCGATGCCGTATTGGCCACTCATGCTTTTCTGCTCAAGGGGGAACCTCCCCCTGAATGTATTGGGTGTCAGTACCCGCTGACACTCAAACACATTTGACTAAGTTGCGTTGATTTTTTGGCCATGCGCCAACCTTTCTACACTGCAGACAGTATGCATGACCTTTTTACTAAGGTAAAACAGGAAAACATTTGAGCCTTTTTGAGGGCAGCTGGACTGTACCACCTCATATAGTTTACTAAATAGATTCTATCAATTATTAATAAAACTTTTCTTTTTCTATGGGAATTTGTTTCCCTTGACCACAAATATATGATTGTGAGCTTTCTAATTCAATGAGTGTTTATTGGCACATAATTGATTGTCTGCTTTTACATGTAAAAGCAATGGTTTGAACAAAAAAACAAACATTTCTCGCTGTGAATATGGCCTATGCTGCCGACACGTCGTAAAGCAACCACCAATCAATCAATCCTCTTCAATCGCACATTAAGATATTTTTAATCGACCTAATGAAAGCTTTTAAATTTATTTGGCAAAAATAAATGCTCCGTATAGACATAGCATTGCTGCAGTACAAATCATTGCCGTGTTTAATGCCTGGTACACACCTCCCGTATACGATCTAAAACTGCCCGTTTCGCGCATAAGTTTGAGTTTTAGTAGTTAGGTGTGCGACCCCCTAGCACACCAGAGCCTTGCGATTCGCCACTTAAAACTCAGTTTATGGGGTTAAAACTGAAATCGCAAAACGAATCGGGCAGTTTTAGATCGTATACGGGACGGGTTGGGGTCGTGATGCGCAGTCAGTTTTAGTGCGTGAATCGTAAACGGGAGGTGTGTACCAGGGCCGCGTTCAGGCTCCGTGTCGGAGGTGCCTTGGAGGCACCCGTTACGTCAGGCTAGTCTGAACGGCAACAGCAGTTGGTCCCCTCGAAAATGGCCGCCCCCATAGGTGGCAGCCATTTGCAATGGACAAGCTGCGCTGTGATTGGCTGAAACGACTGGACACGGTGGCCATTTTCGAGACGCTTTTTGTCTCTACTATGAAAAGGGAGGTGTCGCCGAGACGCACCCTGAACGGATTTAAGCCAAAAAGCATCGCCGAGACGTCGCCGAGGCGCCTCCGAGACGGACCCTGAACACGGCCCTGGCAATAGACTACATCACGGTTCCGACTGCGCATGCGCTGAAAACGGCCTTGGGAGCAAAGCAAAGCCGTACGGCCATTGAGTTTGCCGATACGCGCATTGAAAAACGTCAGTTTCATTCAAAATTAATAGAAATCCAAAACCCTAACCTTATCAATTTAATATAATCTTTTTGGTAAACATGTTTTCTATATGTGTTCTAAGCGGTTTGTGCCTAGGTGGTGTGGTTTTATCAATATTTTACTTTTTCTGTATGGAGATTACTCACTGCCATTGACAGTGCATTGAGTACTCTGGCTATGGCTCTAACACTAGAAATCTTTCTAAATCTAAATGCACATGGCATAAGATGTGCTGATTATATTGATGTAAATGCAATGCTGGATAAAAGATTAATATCTTAATTTATTATAAAACAATAGTATTCTACTAGCTATCATGAACAAACAAAGCTGAAACTAGCACATTTCATAGCTGCACCCAGTGTATTAGCATGTGCCATGTGCTTTTTTTGGGGGGGGGGGGGTTGCTCTGACCCATCCCACAATGCACCGCGCCGCTGGAACCGTGATTTAGTCTATTACCGTTCGCGGGCTAGTTTCCGGGGCTGTGACGTCACACCGACATAGAGAATCGGGGCATTCGACTGGGCCTCTATGCGAATATCAAAATATTTCCTTACAAATTCCTATTCGACTGGGACCGGAAGTGGGTTTATATACGTATGATTCGGATGTGTGATGTGGCTCCATCCGATCCATCCGTAAATCTTGCGGAAAGAAAGGTCCCAGTCGAATGCCTCTAGTATCTGTTCCATGCTTTCGCTTGTCTAGGGAGGCGGGCGCTCAACTCATTTGCGGTAATTGCTTCTGCAGCTATGTTTCGAGGAGAGAGAAAATGCATATGTTATCTACAGTGGCGACTAATTGGAATGGAAAGTGTAACCTATGTCAGTATGTGTTCACCTCCCACTAATAGCACTCCCTGTTCCGTAAAGCAACGTCTGATATGATAGGGTATGCACCTACGTCACGCAAACCGGAAGTGCGGCCATTGTGGCGATAGTAACCACAATAATAACACACTGTCACACTGTAAACTCAATGGCTATGAGCAATCTTCATACAGAAAAGGTGAAATATCTATAAAAGTAATCCACCTAGAAACAAATCGCTTGGTACACATATAGAAAACATGTTTACCAACAAGATTATATTAAATTGATAAGGTTAGGGTTCTGGATTTCTATAGATTTTGAATAAAATCGACGCTTTGCACTGCGCGTACCGGCAAACTGCCCGCGAAGGGTAAAATCGGCAATGCTATGTCTATGTGGAGCATTTATTTTTGTAAAATAAATTAAAAACCTTTCATTGGATCGATTAAAAATATCTTAATGCGCGATTGAAGAGGAAGATCTGAAGTATTTAATGTAACCTAAGAGCAATTTACGCTGAAAGTATTAAAAACAGAGGTAATAGTGAAAGTTGGGATATTCTGAGTGTCAGTGCCAGTGCATTGTCAATGGCCGTGAGCAATCTTCATACAGAAAAAGTGAAATATCTCTAAAACCACACCACCTAGAAACAAATCGCTTCGTACACATATAGAAAACATATTCAATGAATAGATTATATCAAATATATATGGTTAGGGTTCTAGATTTCTATTATTTTTGAATGAAATAGACTTTTTCCACTGCGCGTTCAGGCAAAGTCTATGGGATGTTTACGAGTTGATATCGCCACAATGGCCGCGCATCCGGTTCGTGACGTCACGTGAATACCCTATATACTAGTGGCGACATCTTTGTTGTAGCAGGTGCGCATTCCCAGAATGCAACGTTGTCCCTTTTTGCACACGACCCACTAGAAGTTGTGGTTGAAGAGAAAACATGGCGTCAGATGATACCTTGTATTGTCTTTGTCGTCAACCTTACGATGGAGATCGCTTTATGATAGAGTGTGATGTTTGTAAAGACTGGTTCCACGGCAGGTATGTCACCTATAGATCACACTAATCCCATCTTTATAATATGCCTCGCAAGTTTTGCGGTGAATTGGTTTTAAATATGAACACTCCACTGTCCCCGACCCCGTGATTCTCAGATTCTGCGACGATTGTGAGTTTTCGGGCACCTCCCAAGATGTAAGTTGGAATACAATATGCTTGAGTAGAGCAATGACGAGTATGTGGATATTGTTTAATAATGTGTGTGTTTTAATGTAGTATTGTCGTTTCACGATTGACCTTATCGCCACTGCTATAATTAAGTCGATGCAGTTCGTGTGTTTACTTGGGCGAAAATGAGGAGTATATTGAATATTCGTGGACGAAGTTTGACTGATGTCCACAACTTGCACAAGTTAGATCATGGACGAAGTTTGACTGATGTGTGATATTTGACTTTTGCGTCTGTGTTCTCTTATTATCATATTCCTCTGGACTACAGGAAGTCCTAGCTTACAGAGTAAAATGTTCATTTGGAATGAAGTTAGCATCCTAAACTAAAGCAGAGAGCGTGTATATAAACAGATGAGAGAGACAACTCCCGCGAAAATTGGTAACACAGGCTACAGTGGCGTTCCTGGCGGTTAGTGTTGAACAAGCTTTGAGTTTGCCATACGTGTAGTGGCAAAAAATTAGTTTTTATTCAAAATAAATAGAAATGCAGAAGCCTAACCTTATCGATTTAATATAATCCTTTTGGTAAACACATGTTTTCTAATATGTGTACTAAGCGCTTGTTTCTATTTGGTGTAGTTTTAGAGATATTTCACTTTTTCTGGAGGAAGATTGCACACGACCATTGACAATGCCTTGAGTTTGCCGTACGCGTAGTGAAAAACGTCAGTTTTATTCCAAATTAATAGAAATCCAGAACCCTAACCATATCAATTTAATATAATCTTGTTGGTAAACATGTTTTCTATGTGTATTCCAATCAGTTTGTTTCTAGGTGGTGTAGTTTTAGAGATATTTCACTTTTTCTGTAGGAAGATTGCACACGACCATTGACAATGCCTTGAGTTTGCCGTACGCGTAGTGAAAAACGTCAGTTTTATTCCAAATTAATAGAAATCCAGAACCCTAACCATATCAATTTAATATAATCTTGTTGATAAACATGTTTTCTATGTGTATTCCAATCAGTTTGTTTCTAGGTGGTGTAGTTTTAGAGATATTTCACTTTTTCTGGATGAAGATTGCTCACTGCACCATTGAAAATGCCTTGAGGTTTGCCCATATGCTTAAGCTGTTCAACAACCACCACTTGGAGCGCCACAGTCGGCAGATGTTACATGCTCTAGTATGGGAGTTGTCCCTCTCATCTGTTTATATACACGCTCTCTGACTAAAGTTTAAGCTAGGTACATCACATGGAAATTGTAAAATTGTTGCCCAGTAGTGCAGTACTGCAAATCGGTAGACAGGCAGAGCTCACAGAATAGATTAAAGGGTTTTTTAATTTGAGTAAATATGATTAGTCGTTCCCCAGTTATCTACGATTTAGTTTTCCTAGAAATCAACATTTTGTCCTATTGGCTATAGCTATTAAGTTGTGACCATTTGTGTTCCAGGATAGGTACATTTCTTTGCACATACACAAATTTAAAAGCACTGTAGTGTCTTTCCAAATGGACAGATATATACACAATATAGGTATCAAATGAAAGATAAATTACTACATATTGAAGATTGTCTAACTACTAGAATGATTTTCGAATGTTACTTATCTGTTCGATGACTTTTTCAACAGCTTGTGAAAATGGCAGGATTTGTGAATGTGTTTTACAGAGCATCTGTGAATATAGGCATATAGAAACCAGGTCACAAGAGTTCAGCTGCAGTAGTGTAGACAGCTATGCCGCAGCACCCCAAGCGGGATTTTATGTACCTACTAAAGCCTAGATAAAGGATTCACCCCGTGAAAACCAACATATTATTACTGTCATATTAGAAAAACGGGCGAAGAATTTCGATATGGCGTGGGAAATGAATTGAGCTGGTAAATTCTTAATTTAAGAAGCAAATTATATTCTTCACATAAATCTTGATATTTATCCGCTACTTTTCATTTGAAATATATAATAAAACATGTAGCTTAAGGAATTAAAAAAATTAAACCGATGGCGTTTTATCACTGCCATATTGGCTTTTTGCATTCTCTCCCATTTCACCAACTCTGTGCAGATATATGTAGCCATTTGATCCTGGAACCACAGTTTATAATTCCTGTTCCATACTAAAACTTCTCGCTCGTATTTAGACTATGCTAGGGTTCACCCTCTGTACTATAACTTAAGTACGGGGTGAATCTTTTTATCTACCTAAAGCCATGCCTTTCAATCTTCTCAACTCAACTGTAAGACAGCGTTGAGTATAACAAGAGTAACAGACCTGCCCCTCCATTTATAATAGGCTTATATCCACTGCTTGCCTTAAGTTAACTGGCTTAAGTCTACATTATACCCCAGTCACACTGCGACATAACGAGCCAATGTAAGCCTGACATGCTCACGTTTTGTCATTACATTGACGTACGTTGGGTTACATTATGATGACGTTAGACTGACGTCGTGTTATGTCGGCGCGCGTCAAGGTTTTGAACCTGTTCAAAACTGTCGACGTAACTCGAACGTAAGGGTTTATGTTCGCCGTACGTTCTGTACACATCCGGGGGAACGTCAATGACGTTAAACGGACGTTAGTCAAATGCTGCTCACTACGTTCCACTATCTTAACCCACATTAAAGCCAGTGGAAACGTCCACGTGCCGTAATGGGAATGTCAGGAGAATGTACATCGAACGTACGTTCACCGTTTCGTCACCGTGTCATGACGTATGTAACATCACGTAACGTAGTTCTGGCGATGGAATAACGTACATAACGTTCCGTGAGCGTAATGACGTTTTCCTTTCTCGTTGAATGACGCTATCACTACGCGTTACCGGCATTACGCTCTCGTCAACTACGCTGCATCCACGTTCAACTTGTGTCCAAATTTGCATACTACGCCTAGAAGTTCGACATTTTCACATTCTCCCTATGCTGAAGTCGTTACATCATAGTGTGACAGGGCCTTTAAGGCCAATCACAAAATCTTTAAAGGGAACCGGTATAGCTCACAGAGACTAGAGCTGTACTCTAGAAAATGTTCTCCAACTTGGACTCCAAGCACACCTTTACCTAGGCTAGTTTTTTTTCTCCAGTTTATGCTAGGTATATCAGCTAAAATTTTAAAACTATTGCACAGTACTGCAAATTGGTAGATAGATCGAGTTTATAGAATATAATTAAGGATTTTTTAAATTGTGTAAATATCATTCGTTCCAAAGTTATCTATGATTTAGTGATTCTAGAAATCAACATTTTGTCTTGTTGGTTATAGCGATAAAGTTGTGACCTTTTGTGTTCCAAAATATCATTTAGGGCACAAATAGGCCTAGTAACTTCATATAATTTGCATACAAAAACGTACTAAACGTAGTAAATTATATAATTCATACTGTACGTTATAGTAGACCTTCAGATAACTTGACCTACTTAATGGAACTTTGCGATTGTATACTTATTTAATGATATTTCCAGGAATGATAACTTGAGATCCTGCGATCCGATTTCTATACCAAATATACCATTGGAAAGCAGAGACATTAAATAATTAAATTATCTTGGCTTAATTAATTTTTCTCCCAGATTTACTGTGATTTTGATGATATTTCGATGTCAATCCACTTGGATTCTCCAAAACTCATTCAAAACTGCTGATGTCGTCAGCTGAGGTTCTAATTGGTTGATTTTCACATCGGTCATGAACATAAAACATTTACATAAGAAGTATGAATGACAAAAGCGTTAGGGTTGTAGGGAGGTGGGAATTTAACTGGATCACAACTATGGGTCCATCGCAGCACAGCTCTCCAAACGGAATTTGATGTACCTATTTATGCAACCGAATTTGTGGTGGAAGAATGTTGAGGTCAGTCACCCAGTGCTCCTGCTGTTTTGTAAATGCCCAGTGGAGAGAAGGGAGACTAAAACCTAGATTTTCAACTTAGAGAAGTGCATCCATAAAATATATTTGATATAATGTAAAATACTCCAAATTAGTACACATTGATTCCATGATTTACTTTGTGATTATTCAAAAACACATAGGGGGGAAACGTTTATTTCCCTTAATGTAACAAGTAACGCTCCAAAAGGGGTTTGAAGTCAAAATCAACAGATACAATTTCACATTGCATACCAATTTAATTCTTGAGTCAAATCTCTAATATAAACTAGGCTTACTTTTTAATTGATGCATTTTTTCATTGGCAATTAAATCTAATGTACATTAGACAGGAAAACGGTTTTTAATGTTTAGTTATTCTATAGTTATACTCATTCCAGTAGTATTAAGTTAGACCCATAAATAATCAATTTATTTTTGTATTATGTAGGTGGGGTTGGCTTATTTTCAGAAGTTTGGTCCCTATGTTTTCTATGTATTAAAGAAATTTGCTATTCAGATGGTCATTCAAGTTAGTTTAAACTCCCCCCACCCCCACCGACCCACACACGTGCAGTCTTCTCAAGGCTGGAACCTATGCTATCTTTTGTCCGTTTCCCCCCCTCCCTCCAACTTCCATATCCCTCGTGCTAACTCACTTCTTATTTCTTTTCTTTTTTAATATAAATTTTACCGATTTATCCTAGATGCTCTTTATATTATTTTACAAAACGTTATATCTAAAGAGGAACAGACTGGAAAGCAAACTTTAGTCTAATTATATATTATTTTTGTATCTATTTATTTGCTCCGGATAGATTTCTACTTTTATAAATATATGCAATTTTGAAGTCTAGATATGTAATCTTCTAGTTTTAGGCTAGTACACCACGGTCGATAGGCGTCAGGATGGTTCACGGACAATTTTTAAGAAACTCGCAGAACCATCTGGAGGGAGATGAGTTCTGGATGTGATTATGTGTTTCCCTTTATTGCAGCTGTGTTGATGTACAGGAAATTCAAGCAAGTGATATCGAGGTGTTTCACTGTCCAAAATGTACACTTACAAGCGGACCGTTAGTATGTAAGTATTTTCAATGACCATAATGAATAGTCTTCATGTTGATATTATTAGTACATGTCTCCGTGTTTGACACACATCATATGGGGATTTTCCCTTCTATATGTCAGGTTTCACTTCATTGAATTGCTTGCCAGAGGATGTAGGAAAGGCATCTATTGAAAAAACAAATTGTATTGTGTCCTCGAGACTCACCCGTTTAAGGTATCTTTTTATGGGAGATTGGTTGGTTGTTGGAGGTTTACGTCCTGGCAACATCTAAGGTCATATCAGGACAGGGACAGACTTGTGACAGTGCACACTCATGGCAACTTGATAGTGCTGCCCCACTGGGAAATCAAAGTGTCAGCACCATGACCCAATATCCCACTCAGTCACATTGTCCTGACACTTAGCCAACCAGTCCTTGGCCTATCTTATTAATGCTGAGCGCCAGGCTGGGAAGCGACAAGTATACATTTTTTAGTCATTGGTTTGACTCAACCAGGAACCAAACTCCCGATCTCCCACACGCGAGGGCCACACTCTACCGATTCGGCCACCGCGCCCGGTTTTTATGGGATATGAAATTCCTCTATCCATCAACTATTTTAACTATGGTGTACATATGTCATGGTTTTATTGTGCAGCACCTTAGAATGGCTCCTTTAAAAAATTATTTGGGGGGTAAAAATTACATTATTATAAAAGTGTGCTATCTATCTTTATGCTAGGATTGTTCTGATAACAATTTTTGATTGTCCTCGAGGGTGATGCCAGGAAATGACCTTTTTTTACTCAAATAAAACAAGAAGATATTTTATCCTTTTTGGGGACAGCTGGTCTGTACCACCTCATATAGTTTATTTATCCAATTTTATCAATTAATAATAATAATAATAATCTAGAATTTCTTTTTACCGTGGCTACAAATTATATGATTGTGAGCTTTTTAAATGTATGAGTGTCTATTGACACATACTTGATTGTATGCTTTTACATTAAATATGTAAAAACGATGGTTGAATTTGAAAAAAAACAACTAACAAATCTTGTGACTGGCCTATGCTGCCGACACAGCGTGAAGAAACAATCAATTTTTGGCTGTGGATTGTGTGTAGAACAGCAAAACGGGAGGTTAGACTTAGAGGTCTGAAGTGATAGCAAAAGCATCATAACGCGGTTTTCCCTTATGTCAGTGTGGCACCTGTAGTTAGCTATAATAGTCACACGTCCTTATTGCCTTGGATGTTGCTAAGGCATAAAACGAAAACAAACATCTAATGGTCGATACTAATTGACCACTCGACACCCGTTTAAAAAAAACTAATTTCTTACCTAACTGAGGAGATATGAAATTGACTAGATAATCGAATATGACGCAAAGCTTATATTTAGCCCTGTAAAAATACTATGTATATTTTATGTGTGTGGACCCTTCTCTAAAATTGGCCACCATATATTTGGTTTCCATGTTACGTTGGTAATGGTTAATTCTTTCTCTTTATGGTAGCAAGTCAAATAATTATTGATGCCTCGGCGTATTAAGTATGTTAGCAATAAATGGATGTATTTAATCTATCCCCCAAAATTGATCAAAAGTATGCTTGTATGATTTTGTGTGAAAGTGAAAATTTAGACATTGACACCATGTATTTACCAAAACTTGTTAAAGCTTTTTTCTTGGAAGGCATACCCTTGTTTGCTGAACTAAAATCAATCAAATATTGTTTGAATTTGTTGTATGTGTTAAAATGGTGTTCCGGATATGTGTTTGATTTCCATGTCGCATAAGTGTATTGCTCAATTTGTATAAGATCAACCTTTTTTTTTTTAAACATGAGGGGATGACCGAATGAGTAAGGGCATCTGTCTCCCATATTGGTAGACCATGGGATCTTGGGTTCGAAACCTGGTCGAGTCAAACCAATGACTTAAAAATTGATACTTGTTGCTTCCTAGCCAGGCGCTTGGCATTATTGGGATATGGCAAGGACTGGTTGGCTCAGTGTCATGGTAATATGACTGAGTGGGATATCAAATCATGGTGCTGGTGCCCTGGTCTCCCAGTGGGGCAGCACTATAAACTCGCCATGAGTGCACACTCACAAGTCGGTACCCATCTTGATATGACCTCAGAGTTTACTAAGTCATAAAACAACAACAAACAAACACAATTTAAAAAAAATGAAGTAGCTTTTTTAAAAACTGACATATGCACAACATGTAAACCTTCATAGGAACATGGATTCTGTTTTGATTTGGAATGTTTTCTGCTATTGTTTGGAAGGTTTTTACTTTTGGTTTCCATGTCACACTTTAGTGCCCATCTATTTTTGTAGCCTTGATGTGTGCTAGTTAGAAAGCATGTACCATGAATGTACTATGCAATTGTGAAATTACACCATTTAAAATATTTTCAGTAAAGAGACGTAGGAACTGGCATCGGCACGACTATTCCGAACTGGATGATGGAATCGGGAACAGAGTAAGTTGTTTTATGTTGGTCATCATATAGTTCGCTAATGTAAATACAATAAGACCTCCCTAACCGACCATCTCAACATATCGACCACTCCCATATATTGATCGCTTTATTTGGGTCCCAACAATACCATTGTCACCATATTCTAACTCCCTAAGCTGATCACCTCTCTAAATGGACCACTTAAAGTTGCATAGTCCGATGCCTTTGAGTTTCTGTAATTTTCTGAGATAAATACATTACATTGATCATTATAAGCTACTTTACTTTTAGGTTGACGTAACTTTTAGTTTAAATGGCTAACTTTGGAGATATTTGAAGTGACAACATGGCAAATTAATTTTGGCAAGCACGCCAAACCTCTGATGCCATAGGCTTATGCAGTAACAGGTTCTATTAAATTAACTCCCCATGCCCTTCTATGTGACAACGAATGCTTAATAACTGTACCAGTATCTAAGTTAAATGTGTAGAATCAAATCTAGGTAAGTGTTTAGGTTTTCAAAATTTGATGCTTCATCGGACTATGCAACTTTAAAGTCGGTCCCAAGGTCGCTCGATTTAGAGAGGTTTTAATGTATTTAGATCTGTAATGCTTCAATAGTGTCTAGTTGGCGATTACATATGTTAGAGGATTCGTACGGGTCCTTGAAAACCGAGAGTCATGAAATTTCATAATTCAGGATTCATGGCCTGGAAAGTCATGAAATTTGTCTACTGTCCCCTGAAAATTCTTGAACATGGAAAATCATGACTATATATTTTTTTAAAGTCTACTATAATCAGAAATAGCTGCGGTTTAAGACAAATCTGTTTTTTTTAATTCATTAATCAGTGGTGTTTTGGGTTTAAAGTGATTTGTGTGGGTTTGTTACCCTGCCTCTAGGTATTCATATTATAACTATATATGTGTTTGTTGTTATTTTTTTATCTTTATTTACACTTCACATCTTACACGCTGAATTGACTGTGAATAAAGCCATGTGTCAGGGTTCTTTAATTTAAAAATGGTCTTAGAAACGGCCTGGAATTTTGCACTGAAAGGTCCTGGAAAATCCTGGAATTTGATATGTCAAAATGGGTATGAACCCTGCGCTTAACCCCAACGCCCCCCCCCCCCCCCCCCCCTGCCCCCCAATTTTCACTATATAAAGCTGGTTTGTTGAGATAACCTCATTTATTCTTATAATTAAATATGGACAACTCCACAGCCAATACAAATATCACATCAACATCAATCAACCAATCAAATTGTATTATGCAGTGATATGATAGAAATAAGTAATTTCCCAGTAATTTTTACTTGTCCGTCTGCTTTTTCACCTTTTCGCAGTATTGACCATATATACATGTACATATATATATATTTTACCTCGGTATACAGCCTCAGGCTAGCCGCAGGCTAGGGAGAGGTAAGCACATCCGGGTCCAGCAATTATCATAAACAACTCACAACTGGAGGACGTTCGTTGAGTTGCTCCGGCAGGATTTACCTTTAACAAGTTACTAACCGTAAGTTTGACTAATAACTTTGGTTCAGCTTGTTTATGATGCTTTATAGCATCTATATATGAAAGTTCAGAACTTTCGTCGGTCCATTTTGGATCAGTTTAGCGTTTGAAATAATTTGGTTAAAACAAAGGAATACGTTACGAAACCTAGGTTCTACCAACCCGATTATACGGGTAGAGATGTTGGCACCGTCACATCTCCTGTGGAGATTCCCTCGGACTCTAATAGAGAGTGTTGTTGGGGATGATCCTGGGTTTCTTTTATGGATTCCCCTTTTAACAAGGCGTTCTCCCGAATTTCGTAGCATTTTCTCCAACTTGCTGGCGCAGAATGCCGCAGGAGGGAGAAGTGTGCAGAATGGAGGAGTGGGAGGTCCTAGAGGCCTACCCCGCGTACGGTTTGGTTTCGATACCTTTAAAAACCTACGACTTACATTAGCTTACCACGCCTGTATCGAGAACGATGTAAATACGTTACTCAATACCACATACATCCTCAACCCAGTATTTCTGGCGTCACTGTTTTGTTCAGCTGAGTTGATACCGGTTTTTAGGTAATCTTTTTGGTTACAGGAAACCGATGGCTATGAGACGAAATAAGCCGTTACCGGCGGCAGCGGAGGGACGTGATCCCACCAGCTTCGATTCGTCACCGGCGGTGACAGCTCCGCCGTCCCCATGGCCGGGGGCTGGCGTACCGTCTGACCCAGATAGCGATGACGGAGCCGCTTTCCCGCTTGACCTAAATGCCCCAATTAGTCAAATGCTGGACTTAAAACTACAACAGCTCCAGCCGACTCCACTGTCGACGGCTGTTCCCCCAGTGGTAGATTCAGACTGGGAAGATGTCTCTGATTTTGAAGACACAGACTCGGCTTTGGAGGATCCACTTCCAAAGAAAGCGAAGAAACGCAAGAGGACTGTTAGTTCCTCCGGTGACGACTTCACCAAGGCCAGTAAGGCCAAACAACCCAAAAAGTCTAAGAAAAAGACCAAGAAAAAGAAGTCAAAGCACTCGCCTTCTGACTCATCCTCCGATTCCTCGTCTACAGACTCGGATTCGGACACCGAACGGGCTGGCCTCTATGCCAAAATCGGCAATACGGTCCGAAAGAAGTGTCCACTCCAAAAAGCCAAAAAGGTGAAGACCACCACCATGATGCGAGAGACAATAAAAGGTCATTTTAACACCTTTAAGCCAGTTGAAGTGATCAACAAACTGACGGAGCAGATTTCTGGCATCAAGGGTATTCAAGACACGGTGGTGAAGGAGATGGACTCTGGCATACACCTCAATGAGGACAGGAAACGCTTTGAGACGATCCTTCATACTATCCACAAAGGCGTGTTGGGAGCGCTCACCTCTGTCGCGCCCATCGCAAATCGGATGCAAACCGAAAACAAATTCTCGTCCCTCGCACGATCCATGGACAATAACCCTCCTTACTGCTGTGAGCAACTTCCTCACATATCGCCGCTTTGAGAATGTTTTCAAGGCTGTCACCACGGATGCGGGTAAGGAGGTAGCTCGATCTAAAAAGATCACAGAAAATGACGGCAAGAAATACACCTTGTTCTTGCCTCCTCGGCCAATCAAAGGCAAGCCGCTGAACAAAACGAAAATGTTTGGCGGTCAACTTCCCTTCCTCTTCAAGGAAGTCGAGGCACAAGCCAAGAGTGGCAAGAATCTGGATGGCAGACGGAAACTGGACAGCACTTCCAGATTCCGACGACCTCGGGGGGGATTTTCGCAACCGCCGAGGGTCACGAGCAGGAAGATCCGGCCCGTCCTACGGGTTTCAGCCAAGAGGCAGGGGACGAGGCGACCGCCAATCCTTCGGGTGGAACGAAGGGAACCGTCCTTACAGGAAAGAGTTCGCCCCAAAGCAGCCATTCCCGCGCCCAGGCAACAAATAGACATTGCCACACAGACTTTGCAGCCAGTCATGACAGATATGATTGAGGAGGAAACCCAAACAGACGTAAGAGGTTTTAATGCGGGCAACGTTTCAACTTGTTTTTCTGAATGGCAAATGCTTACTACACCTGATAAAGAGATTTTGGACATAGTTCAAGGGGTTCATATTCCATTTACGGAAATTCCGACACAGTCACGAGTTCCGTTCCCTTATCGATTTAGTGACCTAGATAAACAGGAATTAACTAAACAAGTTTTACTTTTTGAAAAGAAAGGCATTATTCAACGAGTTGATCATGTCCCTGGGGAATTTATTTCTGATATTTTTTCCAGACCCAAACCTAATGGTGACATTAGAATGTTTTTAGACTTAACACAACTCGATGAATTGGTTGAATATCAGCATTTCAAAATGTTCTCTCTTGAAACTGCCAGGGATTTGCTTATGCCTAATGCATGGATGGCCAGTGTCGATTTACAAGACGCTTATTATACGGTTCCAATTTGTGTTGAACATCGAACATATTTGAGATTTTTATGGAATAATACACTTTTCCAGTTTACGTGTATGCCTAATGGTTTGGCTTGTGCCCCCGTCTCTTTACCAAACTTTTAAAGCCAGTTTTTTCAAAGATGGCTCGAAAGGGACACACTATGTTCCCTTATATAGACGATTCCTTTATTATGGCCCTTTCTTTTGAAAGTTGCCAAGACGCAGTATCTGATCTTTGCGCGTTGCTAACTAAATTAGGTTTTTACATTCACCCACAGAAATCAGTATTCACCCCAACCACCGAATTAAAGTGTCTAGGATTTATCCTTAACACGCTTGATATGACTGTGTCGCTAACGTCACAGAAACTTCAAAAGTTCCTTGATACAGCGAACCACCTGGTTCAGCTAATGAGGCCAAAGATAAGGCAAGTTGACGTCCTTATCGGTCTAATGATAGCATACGCCCCTGCTATTTTATATGGTAAGGCACACATAAAGTCTCTAGAAATAGATAAGAATTTGGCCTTAGCACATACTAAAGGTAATTTTGAACGTAAAATGTTCATCTCGGAAGAAGGAATGCAAGATATTAATTGGTGGTTCACAAACATTCAAAACAACCCAAATCCGATTAGAATGGGGGAACCCAATACGGTCGTTACGACCGATGCTTCGCTAGACGGTTGGGGGGCGCATCGTAACGATGTTGCAACTGGAGGTAGATGGTTGGAAGACGAAATCTCTGATCACATTAATGCTTTAGAACTCAGAGCCATTTATTTAGGACTTTTGAGCTTAGTTAAATTGCCTAAGACTCATGTTCGAATTCTCACTGATAATACTACCGCTATGGCGTATGTTCGAAACATGGGGGGAAGAAAGTCCAAACCATGCAACACCATAGCAAAATTGATTTGGGACTGGGCACAATCAAATAAAATTTGGTTGACAGTAGCACATATTAATGGAATTCAGAATACGTTGGCTGATAAAAAGAGTCAACATTTTCATGACCATTTAGAATGGGAATTAAATGATGCCATTTTCAAAAAGATTTGCCAAAAATGGGGTCTACCTGACGTCGATTTATTTGCCTCTAGGAATAATTTTAAATTACCTAGGTATGTTTCATGGCACCCGGAACCGAATGCCTGGCAGGTTGATGCATTTTCATTGATATGGAGCAATGAGTTCTATTATATATTTCCCCCATTCAGCATTATCAGCCGGGTGGCGAGGAAAATCAAGATGGACAGAGCACACGCAATATTGATAGTCCCCGAATGGGACACACAACCATGGCTACCAGGGATAATGGCGGCAGCAAAACATTGCCTCCGATTCCGAAGATCCCCAGAAAACCTAAGGCATCAGGGCCCTCTGACACGCCACGGAGACGTGTCAACGACGCCACTCCTGGCATTCCTTTTTAAAATAATTATTTGAAACAATTTGGGCTAGACAAAATTACTCAACAGAATAGTCTCACATGCTTGGCACAAAGGCACCGTAAAAATGTATTCAACTTACTTACGAAAGTGGGGAGTGCATTGCCTTATAAAAAAGGTCAAACCTATGAATCCTTCTATTTCTCAGGTAGGGCGGTTTTTACGCACGTTAGAAGATGAAGGGTTGGGTTTTGGGGCTATTAATGCTGCTCGGTGTGCTTTGTCG